>APFE031280608.1:227875-259905 GCA_000404065.3 Pinus taeda | reverse complement strand
TGATTACATCATCTCCCAGAAGTTCTCCACAGAAAACTGCTCAGAACTCGTCAAAACTGGACCATACAGACTGCTCAGTGCAGAGGGTGCGATGCATCTCACCTGCTCAGTGCAAAAAGTGTGATGCATACTGAAAAGCCCTTCTGTAGGATGTGATGGGAAAGAGTAAACAAATGGCAGAAATAGTTTGTAAGGTGGATGATCATGGAATCTTCCAGAAACTTCTCTTATGACATTTGCCTCTCTGAATTCGCCCAGGGATGAGTAGGAGATCATCAATCTCCAAGTGGAATCAAGAACTGTCATAGAGATGACACTAATCAAAATCCCAGAAGCTGACTCACCCCCCTGCAATCATCTATGTATGGATCCCTCATCCCAGAGATCCAAAGGCTGGAATTTTGTATCTTGTAAGTGCTGTTGGTTTCTTGGTGTAATATCATAGTGTTGGGTGATCTAAGCTTTTCATGAGGTGAAGAAGGGCTTTCATGCTGGGAGGATGACGCTAGGTCAGATCAATGGATTGTAATCCTCTCTTCTAATCTTTACATCAATAAAGTTATTCAAGTTTTCCTCCACATTCTTGTATGTTTGATAATATATATGCATTTGTGTGGTCAATATATATTTGGTCCTATATTGTTTATGAGTGTAGATCTCTGCACTTTGAAGGTATTATGTTGCTTTGACTTTACAGGTACTCTTTGAAGCAGAGTGGTCAAGGAAAGAGCGGAAAAGATCTGTTAGAGAGGAGAAGGAACAACCAAGGAACCAAGCGAAAGATTGAGGTTGGTATTCTTTGCTCCTCTCCTATCTACTTCTCGTAAAGGAAAACGAAAGTAACTTTAATCTGTTTGTTTCTAAGATAGCTACCCATCTTAGTGGGATTAGCAGCTCTGCATAAACACTAGATTTCCCGATAACACCCCTCAAGTTTCCACTTGGTCATCTGGTTTATCTACCACTACTACTCAGAGCATGACTTCCATGCCTGAAGTAGCTTTGCTATCAGATAAATATGTTAACATGTATTTGGTAATATAGGTAATCCTCAAGTAACCCCAAATGATGTTTATTATCTTCCTGGGGGGCAACCACCTTATCCTCCACCTAGAGGAAAACCTGTTGTCAGTGTTGAGAAATCTAGAGCATGCAATATTAACGATTTCTCTACTTGATAATTATTTGTCATATGTTTTTACCTTTTAGCTTATGAACCTTTCTTTGTTATATTATTAGTGTGTTCTCTTTATCAATACAATTATCAAAATAAATAATGACAAGTGACACATTATATAGGCTTCTCCAGTTAGGGCCAAAACCTCTCACCTCATGAGAGGAAAACCCGATAAAATTCTTCTTCTAGATATTCAATTGACAAGTACCAAGACGATGACATAGACCCTTGACTATAGTATTCTCCCAAAAAACCAGTCACCCACCTTGATGTTCTACCTCTTCCTTATGTTGCCTTTCCTCCTAGAGAAACTCAGTCTCTATCTCTTGTATTGCACCTTCAGAACTTCCTTAGAGAATATCGATCTCTAGGTCTTCTAGAGAGAAACTTCGCACTACCCAGATGAATATGTTACCCATACTTTTCACTACCCATAAGAATCTTCGCTATATCCAAAATATAATGTACCAAAAGAAACTTCGCACTTCTCTTTTGTTTCTCCTTCTTCGCTCTCCTTTCTAGCCCTCTCTTCGACTTTCTTTTGTCTTCTTCTTCACACTTTTCTAGTCAAGATTAGACCAAATGCTTGTCTAAATTTTGTCTCCAAATGAGGTTGAGTAGGACTATATATACGCTTCTTCGCTTGCCCTTTAGTCCAACTTGACAACTAGAGTTTAGGTTGACTTCATCTAACAACTTCTTCATAGTTTGTAGGTCAACTTGAAGAGGTTTGGTGACAAGTTCTTGGAGGATACTTTACATAAATAATATAAACCTTTTATAAAGAGGAAGGTGACTTCATTTACATGACCATGACTCTTTTATGACTAGATGAATAAACCCTAAAGACTATCAATGGGAGTCTTGACTCAAAAACAAAATCCCTTGCTCATGAAACCCATGAAGCAAGTCAATATAATAATTTTGTTTTTCTTATTTACATCTCATTACATAAAATCATAATTACATGTTATTATGAAGACCGAACCTAGTTACACTTTTCAACACTCCCTCTTAACTAGGGAGGTATTCATAATGATACCTTGGAGTTTCTCAATCTGAAAAAATTCTCATAAGAAGAATTAGGATTTGTAACTCATTTTTATAGCATCATATCAAACCAAAATTTTTATATATCAAAGCCTTGACTAACATCTTTATCTCTCCAAAAGATCAGAACACAATGCTGGTGAGACCAATGATTTATAGACATACTCATCATTGTCTCTCTAGGAACATACCCCAACCAGGTTCTCTCAGGATATGCTCCATAAGGATTGTTCTTTTCTTGGACTCCCCAGTCCCAAAAGAATATCAGTCCTCCACATCTACTCTTTCATGGGATGCCCTATCTCATCCCATAAGAGCATCGAATGCCAAATGATTACACAATCCTCCATTCTGTCTTCCCGGGTGAAGAATAGAACAACATGTCTATCTATCCTTTTCAAACCAAGAGTTTTTATTGCATTAAGGAATGTACTCATTTCTATCATAAAGGTATGTACCTAAGCTTCTGGTTTTGGAATTTTTGAGTTTCTTCTAAGTAATAAACCTCTTCTCATGATCCCTCTTAACCAGGGATCTATAGCAGCTCTTAATGTGGAGATCCTAAAATAATCAGCTGCATGAAGAGCTCCTTTCTTCGATGTCACGAATTTATTTAAGAGAGTATTCAACCTCTTGGTAACTTCTATATATAGGGCATAGATCATTCATCACTTTTTTTCATGAGTCAGTCATGTCCTCAACTTATCAGAAAGTGATCTATCATATTTTCCATCTAGCTTTGCTTCATGTCATTATGTTTTCATGCCATATTTCTAGAAGTACATTACATCCTTCTATAAGGTTTGCTTGGAAATCATTCATAGATCTTCCCTTTGTCACTCCTACATAAGCCCATCCATATGTTAGTTCAAAAAAATAATCAACGAACACTTCAAATTAGAGTTACCTTTGTGATGATATTTCACCATGACATCTTCATGTAAGTATCGACATCCTGCATGCAGATTGAAACATCTCCCACAGATATTCAATGTCAAGGGTCTCTATCTTTTTTTGACTTCCATCAGAGTCTTCACATCCTTCCGGGAGATATTATATTCAAATATTCTTGGACTTCGGATGTTAAATTCCTTCTACCATCGTTGTGTATTATCACGATCTATTCCTCTCTTTTCTCACACACTTCATTCGTAGGAGCTTCCAATCATATTTACTTGATTGTAATCAGCTTCCTCGTGATTCATATATTATGTTGATTTCATCTAGTGTGACATAAGCTATTCTACAATTCTTCGAAGGAGGCGATTGTTTCTTCTCTAGATCATATTTCCAAGATGGAAATGGTGATCCAATTTAATTGCAAACATACAACATGACCTTTTTTATAATAATCTATGTGAGCATACATACCTCATCCTTCAGACTTCCTGTAGCAGCTTCATTCGAATGGACTTTGTCCTATAGACTTGCTCTCTAGACATGTCATCATACCACTATCCTTTGAATCCCAAGAGTTGGAATTCTTGATGAAAAAAATTGCTTTCTTTCTATATCAGTGAATCCTTTTATGAGAATTCTATCAGAGGAATTCAAGGATGTTTCATATCCTCACTCAATAGATGTTTTCTTATATGATGATGATAGTCGATGATGGCCTCTGCTTCTATAAGTATTAATGAGGTTTCCTAAGAGATTCCTATTTTTGAAATAAGTAGGATTTGTACCATACGAACTTTCTGCTTCCCATGTCACAAGCTCTTATATCTAATTATTTTATCACAATGCTTATTTATAATGCATCCTATCTGATTTAAATTGCTTCCTATCTATATCTTACAAGTGAAAGAAACCTTCTAATGAAGAAGATCATCTCAGTAATATTTTTTCTTCTTCCTTCTTACGTTTCTTTGTCTCAAGTTCTTTTACTTGGTAGAATAGTATTCTTCCTTGTAACTCTTGTGATTAGGATAGTCTTTTCTATAGTGCCCAAAATTGTGGCAACCATAGCATCTTTCTTTAGCCATGTTCTTCTTTTCCTTCTTTGGAGTACCAAACTTTCCATTTTTTTCTTTTTGGCTTGACACTAATTGTTTCGTTCTTTCTGATCTTTCGTCAATTTCATTCTTCATCCTACCTTATCCTGCCTTGCAGAGAGACCATAACTTGACGAATGAGATAGATTATCCTTCCCTAGTGGAAATGAGGTTACCTTTTTCATTAGTTAACGCATTTAGAATAGTGGTGAATATTTCGTGATCAGATACTATGTCTCCCAAATCCTTCAATTTTTCTTTTATTTGAGATGCCTTAGAGAGGCATGATGGTATCCCTTCATCCTTTGATACTTTCAACTTATGAAGATCAGATCTAAGTGATAATATATTTTCTATCATGCTTCTAGAGAAAATTTCTCCCAGCTTATCATATATTTCTTTAGATGTCACTAGCTTGGCTACATAGGAAATAAGTGAATCTTTGATAGACTGCTTAAGTATCTTTTGAGCCTTGAGATTCCTTTCCATGTATTCAGATAATGCTAGTTCTTTGGATGGCTTGGAGACCTTCCCATGAACATTATCAATGACTTCATTTACTTTGAGGACATTGTCTATCCTTATTTTCCAAACAAGGAAATTTTATATCCCAACTAGCTTTTGATCTTCCTTAAAACATGAAGTCATTTTTACTAGATTGTATTATTGTAAGAGGTACTTAATTGTGAAGAACAAATATTCAACTTGATGATGAACTTGTTTGCTTGATGCTTCAAATCCTTTGTGAGGGAGCACTACCTTCTATGAGATCTTTGCTTCAAGAGAGAGGATTGACTTTTGATTCAATCTTCCTTAGATTTGAAGAGCTTCCACTTCCTTTGATGATGTGATGATATCTGAAGTGCTTCTAGGGTTTTTGATTCCTTCTTGAAGATCATTTCAAGACTCTTGATTTTGATATAAGGTTTTGGTTTGATGAAGATCTAAATCTCCTTCTTGTTTTGATTCCTTCTTTGAAGATTGATTTGCATATCATCTTAGTTTGACTGCCCCTTCTTTTCTTTAGCACCTAAGCTCTAATTCTATGTTGACAAATCTAGGGCATGCAATGTTAACAATTTCTCTGCTTGATAATTTCTTGTGATATATTTTTACCTTTTAGCTTATGAACCTTTCTTTGTTATCTTATTAGTGTGTTCTCTTCATCAATAAAATTATCAAAATAAATAAAGACAAGTGACATAGTGTATAGGCTTCTCCAGCGAGGGCCAAAACCTCCCACCTCTTGTGAGGAAAACCCAATAAAATTCGTCTTCTAGATCTTCAATTGATAAGTGCCAAGATCATGACATAGACCCTTGACTAGAGTATCCTCCCAAGAACCATGTCACCCACCTTGATGTTCTACCTCTTCCTTCCTTTTCCTTTCCTCCTAACAAACTCGGTCTCTATCTCTTATACTACATCTTCACAACTTCCCTAGAGAATCTCGGTCTCTAGGTCTTCTAGAGAGAAACTCAGTCTCTACTTTGATCTCTTAGAAGAGTCTTTCTCTTGTTGCCCCAAAAGCATTTCACTGCTCTAACTTCGCACTGTCTAGAAGAATTTTCTGCCCAAACTTCCCACTGCCCAGAAGAATCTGTTGCCCAGACTTTTCATTTCCTAGAAGAATATTCTCTATACCCAGAAGATAATGTCCCAAAAGAAACTTTGCACTTCTCTTTTTATGCTCCTCCTTCGCTCTCCTTTTTAGCCCTCTATTTGACTTTCTTTTGTCTTCTTCTTCACACTTTTATAGTCAAGATTACATTAAATGTTTGTCTAAATTGTCTCCAATTGAGGCCAAGTAGGGCTATATATACTCTTTTCGCTTTCCCTTTAGGCCGATTTGGCAGCTGGAGTTTAGGCCGACTTCATCTAGTATATTCTTCATAGTTTGTAGGCCAAATTGAAGAGATTTGGTGGCAATTTCTTGGAGGATACTTTACATAGACAATATTATAGACCTTTTACAAAGTGTAACATGACTTCATTTACATGAAAATTACTCTTTTATGACTAGATGAATAAACCTTAAAGACTCTTAATGGGAGTCTTAACTCAAAAACAAAATCTCTTGCTCATGAAACCCATGAAGCAAGTCAATATAATAATTTCATTTTCGTATTTATGTCTCATTACATAAAATCATAATTACATGTCATTATGAAGACTGAATCTAGTTACACTTTTCAATAGTTAGGTCATATCCTATGGTTGGAGGACAACTTTTGGCTGGAGCTTCTAGTCAGGTACCTTAGGTCGATCCCAGTCAACCTATTATGTCTCAACCCTTGATTGGTGCTCGTTACCCTGGCATGAATACTATTTGGAACCCCACTTTTGGTCAACATCTTATTCAAGTTTCTCCACAAGTGCCAATTTATCAAGCTATTTAGCCTACTGGACAATCTATTCTACAAATACCTATTCAATTTTTTTCAATACCTATCCAGGGGATTTCTCAAACACCTATCCAACAACATGTCCAAGGAATTCCATAAACACCTATTCAGAAACCAATTCAACAACCTGTTTAGGGTAGACCTCAAACACCTGTTCAATCTATTGTTCAAACATATGTTCAACAACCAGTTCCAACTTTACCTCAGACACCTATCCTGGGAGTATCACAAACGATTGTCCAAGTTACCCCTCAAATACATGTTCAACAACCTACACATATTATCCCTCAAGCATATGCTTATCAAACTGGTCCTACTTTCCAGTTGACAACACAGATTCATATTGAACAACCTAGTATAGGGATAATGCAAACACCATATCAAGGTCAGATTTTCAAAGCCAGCCTTTTCAAGGTCAATCTTTTCAAATCCAACCTCTACAAGGTCAATTTTTCCAAGGACAACCTGTTCAAAGTCAATTTGTTCAAGGCCAACCTTTGCAAATTCAACCTTCACAGAGGCAATACTACTTGGGTTAAATGGTTCAAATTCCACCTTTCCAAAGTCAACCATGCCCCGATCATACTTTTCAAATTTTGTTTCAACCGCAACCTGGTATGACTCACCTTAGTTACCCTAGAGGAATGCATGTACCAACCTCACAAGCTATTCCAAGATATCTTGGGTATCCTTCTCCATGGGTTGGACTTAACCCTCAGGGTTATCAAAATCTGCAACAATACTTCAACCGACAGTTATCGTCCATCACAACCTTAGATTTGCCAGATTTATCCCCATTGATGAATGATCCTATCTATTATTATCCATTTTGGTTGGAAATTCCTACTAAGCTTCCGAGTGATATATCGAAGTTTGAAGGTAAATAAATAGAGGACCCATCAAATCAATTTATGACATATCATCTTTGGGTGCGTCTAATTCATTGATCAATGATACTATTAGATTATTCCTTTTCCAACGAACTTTAACCAGTTTGGCAACAAAATGGTACATTGAGTTACCACGTGATTCTTTCCATAATTTCAACTCTTTAACAACAACATTTTTGACACATTTTCAGCTACCAATTCAATATGACACTCGTACTGAACTTTTGACTCCCCTAAAACAATCAACATCTACCTACATTTTGGATAATATACATGAATGGAAGCATAGGTGTCGTTTAGTCAAGGTTTATATTCTAGATTAAATTTTGGTTGAATGGTTCACAAAATCATTACTTCTCGATATTATCGAATATGTTGTTAAAGGAGGTGTTGTAACGGAAGTGCAGGTAAATTTTTCATGCCCAATACCTAGACCTAGTCTATACACAGTCTGACACTTTGTACAAGAAAATCCCAAATCTACCTCGCCCACCAATTTCAGATCAACCAGAGTCAAATCCTATAGGATCTCACACCGTTGAAGGTGTAATTGGTTCTATCATCCATCAGTCTAAGGGTAAAAAGAAGAATTCAAAAAATACTCAAACTTTGGCTATACAATATTCACCCAATGAAAACCTTTCTCCTGAAACTACTTCTGAAATTAATGTTGCAGAATCATCTATTGGCAAGAATCAACTGTCCTAAGGTAAAAAGAAGGGGAAAGGTAAAACAAAGAAAAATGATTCTCAAAAAGAGAAACCAACCAAAAATGAACCTACTAACGAGAAAAATAAACCGTGTTGTCATTGTCTAATATGTAATGAAGATCATTATATGAAGGAATTCCCACATCGGGTAGAGGTTAGTAAATTTATAAAATGTTCTCCAACTCCTACTCTTTTGAAGGATCCTTTTCCTTCTCAAGACAGTAAAATGGTTTCACATAATCCATATTCTTCTTCCAAATTGGAAAATATCATGATGATGTCTTTGCAAGTTATGGTAGCAACAAGATCTAAATATTATGGATCTAAGGGTCCTATAGTAAATAGAAATGATGCTAGTCCATCTAGTCAACCTTCCACTTCAATTCCTTCTCCTTCTAAACCATTACAGATTGAGAAACCAAACTCTGACATGATGATTCGACCACCTCCCAAAGGTGTTGTTCTAAAATCATATTTCAACCCACATGCTAGAGCTGCTAAGAACTACAACATTGTTGAAGACCTGGAGATGTCTCCTTCAGCAATGTCAACCCTTGAAGTGCTACAAATAAGTCCATCACAAAGAAAGTTACTTTTTTCAACTATTGGAGCAATTGATCCTTAGGATTATAATCTTATAATTTTTTATCTTGAAATTCATATATCTAAACTCTCACATCAACTGGCATTATACAGTTTTTTGTCAAAACTAAACTAGTATTTCGTACAATAATTGACGAAGGAGCCTCTACGTGTATCATGTCTAATTCTTGTTAGAAATATTTGGGTTCTCCAGCTATCATTCAATCTCCTACCGCTCTGAAAGCCTTTGATGGAAGAGGTTTTTTTTTCCCTTGGGGGATCTTAAACAATCTACCAATAGAGTTAGAAGGTAAGATGGTCATAATCGATGTTGAAGTCATTAATGCCCATCTTGATTACAACCTTTTACTAGATCAAAGTTGGATTTACGTTATGTCTGTAGTGGTCTCATCTCTTTTCCACATGATATGATTTCCTCATCAAGGGAAAACAGTAAAAGTAGCGAGTTATCTTATTCTAATTCTGACCTTAACTCTATAGGTAGTGTATCTTTTGTGGGGAAAAATATTACTCCCTATGAGGATATTGGTGTTGGTTTTCTTAAGGATTCATCACTGATGGGCACTTTTGCACTCCCTCCACTAATCTTTCCTTCTAATGTTTCCTAGGTTAACATGATCTCATCAAGAACTATGAAATCTTATGATCCTTGGATTGTGCCTTTAGAATCTGAATTGACCTCGTATGGCAACGAGATGAATTTAAGCCCATTTGAATTATCTTATCAGTAAGTTCAAGCGTTTTCAGATCCACCACCCTCTAAAATTGATTAAGTGAATGTGGGCATTGATGATTATTCTCAATTATCTTGGTTAGAACCAATATCATTCTCTAATCTGTTCCATAATACGTTTCCAACCGATGAAAGTATTATGGAGATTATGACTTTGGATGAAATGTCATGGGACGACTATCATCATCGTTCATCTTTTCTTCCTAACCTTGATAAAATCGAGAATGATTTTTCTACCATATTTTCGCCTGAGTTCGTAGATAATCTTGAATGTCCTATGTCAATTCTTCAATCTGAATCTGAAAAAAAAAAACTTAGAAAATATATCTACAAACATTCCAATTAATATCTCAGTCAGATATGGAATTATCGAGAACATTCACATAGGTGCTCTGTGCTCACTTAAATAATTGCAAATGTACAAATCCATATTTCAATAATTTGGTGACATTTTTGCCTAGTCTTATGAGGAAATGTCAGGAATTGACCCGAGTATTGTTTTTCACGAAATTAAGACTTACCTAGATGTTTAGACAAAGATTGTGTCCAGTGCATCCATGGAAGGTTGTTGCTATCTAATTTGAGGTTGGAAAACTACTTAAAGTGTGTTTTATCTATCTTGTTCCCTTGACTCACTGGGTTTCCAATGTTGTTCATGTTAACAAAAATCAAGGGACCATTAGAGTATGCGTAGATTATAAGGATATTAATAAGGATTTTCCCAAACACAACTATCCTACCCCTTATATCAACAAAATCATTGGGGATTGTGTCGATAACGAAATATTTTCTTTTATGGGTGGATTTTCCAGATACAACCAAATGAACATACTCCTTGTTGATCATCATAAAACTCCATTCATTTGTCCATGGGGAACTTTTTCTTATTGGAAACTCCCATTTGGATTAAAGAATTCCGGTGCGACCTTTCAATGAGCCATGTCTTATGCATTTAACGATGTCAAGAATATTGTACAACCCTATTTGGATGATTTTTCGACTCATTCTTTAAAACGAGAATACCATCCAAGGCATTTGAGAGTTATTTTTTCAGGTGTTGACACTACAATATACGCTTGAATCCTCACAAATGTGTTTTTTGTGTACAATCTGGTCGATTACTGGGATTTTTCGTATCAAAGGAAGGCAATTGTGTCAATCCACTTAAGGTAGAGGCTATTATGAATGTGCCTCCTCCTTTAAACTTACGTCAACTCTAAAGTTTGCAAGGGAAAGTGAACTTTTTAGGTCAATTCATCTTGAACTATGTTGAGCTAACTAAAGGTTTTACTCGACTGTTGAAAAAGGACATCTCATTTATATGCGATGAAGTTTCTCAAAAAGCTTTTGATGCGTTAAAACACAGGTTGACTCATACACAGTTGTTGCATCCACCCGATTATCATCGATATTACTTTTTGTATTTAGCTACCTCTGATGTCACCATTGGCATGGTTTTAGTTTAGGAATATGAGTTGAAATATGATTATTTGAGTAGAAATCTTACGAAAACTAAGATAAAATATGCATATGTGGAGAAATTGGCCTTGGAAACTATTCAAGCTATCCAAAAATTTCGTCATTACATTTTCTTATGTAAAAAAACAGTGATTTCAGACTGCAACCCTATGGTTTACATTCTTATGAGACAGATGATAGGGGGTAAATATTCTAAATGGATAGTTATCTTGCAAGAAGTTTATTTAGAGTTTATAAAATCTAAGTCCAAGAAATCATTGGTGTTTATCAAATTGTTATGTGACTTTCCCTATACTGAAACGAAAATTGTGGCAGAGGATTCTCTTCCAGATGAATCCCCTTTTTTTATTAGTACTTTAGACCCTTGGTATGGAGACATTATCCTGTATCTTCAAACCCAAACTTTTCGGCACTCGAACTGACCGTTGTATTTGGTACCAATCCCAACAATAAACTATTTTTGGCGATACACTTTATCGTCGTGGTGTTGATTCCATATTTAGAAGATGTTTGACTCATGAAGTCAAAAAATCATTGAATGATTGTCATTCTTGAGCTTGTGGTGGTCATATGTCACGGTTTTCCACTGCCCAAAAAATCTTGTGCACTGAGTATTTCTGGCTTTCGATATTCAAAGATTGTATAGCTGCAGTCCAAAAATGATACAATTGCTAAATTTAGGTTTGAAAAATGCGTGCACCTCTAGCTCCTCTTCACTCAATCATTGTTGTCATTCCTTTTGCAAAATGGGGCATCGATTTCCTTCCATGTAACCCTCACTCGACCAGGGGGCATTGGTATATTATCCTAACAGTGGATTCTTTTACAAAATGGGACAAAGTGATGCCTACATATAAGGATGATGGTGATACTGCAACTATTTTGATATTCATTCATGTGATTGTTAGGTTCAGTGTCCCGCAAGCCATTGTCACGGACCATGGTAGCCATTCTCGAAATGTTATGATGAACGAACTTACTGTGAAGCTAGGTTTGCGTCATGACAATTCTACTCCATATTACTCGTAAGCAAATGGCCAAGTAGAAGTTGTAAACAAGGTTTTGACTACCATGATTAAACGGATTGTTGGAATTCATAAACAAAATTGGCATCTGATGTGTTTTCTAGCCTTGTGGGCATATCGTACCTCAGCAAAAACTTCAACTAGTTTTACTCCCTTCTAGCTGGTTTATGGTCTGGAAGTAGTCTTGCCTATTGAATATGAAATCTCGTTATTAAAACTGGTAATTGAATTATTTTCATTTGTTATATACCTGGGGGGGATAATATGGGGTACAAAGGAAGGTACCCAAGGGAATAATGTAATAATGGGATGGGCCATAGTAATAAATAAGGTGGTTAACCCATATCATATAAGGGACCACAAGTAGTTAGTAATAATGTAATGGGCCCATGTTATTAGATAGATGGTATTGAGGGAACCATGGTAATGACCCATGGTATTGTATGTATGAGACCTATATAGAGGCTAGAGACTCCACATTGAGAGATGTGAAGGAATATTGTATGAACAGGCATATGGCTTGTGGAATGTTCTCCTTCCTTAAGGAGTGAATGTATGGTGTTGCCCTACCTTAAGGGTTTGGTTAATAAAGTGAAGCATTTCTATATTCAGATTTTGTTATTCTTGGGTTTATTTGCATATATTTTCATATCAGATCTATAACAAGTGGTATCAGAGCACTTTCTTAGGCCAAAGTGGAGAATTTTTTTTATTTTTTACAGGATTTCTGGGGCGGAAAGTTTGCAGATCAGATCTGTATGTTTTGGAGAAAAATCTGCAAAATCTAATTGTAGATCTGGATTCTTTGTGAAAAAATACCCGATTTCAAAAAAAAAAATCGACTGAATCAGAGTCCAGATGAAGGATATATCGCTGATCTAAAAATCAGTGGTTTTGCAGACATTTTTTCGGGGAAGCGAGTTTGTGGCATAAATCTGTATGTTTTGAGGCAAAATCTACAAAATCTAATTGCAGATCTAGATTCTTTGTGAAAAAATATCCGATTTAAAAAAAAAAAATAAGTCGAATCGGAGTCCGGATGAGGGAGATATCGTTGATTTAAAATCAACTCTTTTTTCATAATTTTTTGTGACGGCGGGAGAGTTACAGCGTAGATCTGAAATTCCAGTGCCTAGATCAGGATTTCTATCACATGGGCAGATGCAGAATGGTTGTTCCATTTCTGAAAACAGGTCATAATAGAAATTCCGAGCAATATTGACAAAATTGTGGTCATTTCAAAATTTCGCCAAATATTTTTTTGTGATGGCGAGCCTAGATCAGAGTTTGAGGGACTTGTATAAATTTGATGGCTCTCATCCAACTAGATGGCTAGCACAAATGGAGAAATATTTTAGATTGAATTACATCATGGATGATGCGACTCAGCTAAGTGTGGGAATCATGTACTTAGACCATGAAAAATGGCAATGGTGGCAGTGTCATCAAAAATGTCATCCAAGGACAACTACTTGGCAGATATTCGCAAAATATATTCGCGACCACTTTGACCATAAATCTAATCTTGTGGGTCCTCTTACTAAGCTCACACAAATAGACACACAACCTAGCAAATATTTTATTTTTACAGGAAAAGATGATAGCCCTACTATTGAAAAATTCTTACAAAGACTAAAGTTCAAATATGGGGAGTTTTGAAGTTCTATAGTACCGATTAATTTGAAAGAAAAGGCCAAAAATCTCTACAACACCACTGATTTTTAGATCAGCGATATCTCCTTCATCCGAACTCCGATTCGGCCGATTTTTTTTTAAATCGGGTATTTTATCGCAAAGAATCCAGATCTACAATTAGATTTTGTAGATTTTTCCCCAAAACATACAGATCTGATCTGCAAACTTGCCGCCCCAAAAATCCTGCAAAAAAAAAAAAGTTCTCCACTTTGGCCCAAGAAAGTGCTCTAATACCACTTGTTATAGATATGATATGAAAATATATGCAAATAAACCCAAGAATAACAAGATCTGAATATAGAAATGCTTCACTTTATTAACCAAACCCTTCAGGTAGGGCAAGACCATACATTCACTCCTTAAGGAAGGAGAACACTCCACAAGCCATATGCATGTTCATACAATATTCTTTCACATCTCTCAATGTGGAGTCTCTAGCCTCTATATAGGCCTCATACATACAATACCATGGGTCATTACCATGGTTCCCTCAATACTATCTATCTAATACCATGGGCCTATTACATTATTACTAACTACTTGTGGTCCCTTATATGATACGGGTTAACCACCTTATTTATTACTATGACCCATCCCATTATTACATTATTCCCTTGGGTAAATCCCTTTGTACCCCATAAGGAGAACACTCCACAAGCCATATGCCTGTTCATACAATAATCCTCGACATCTCTCAATGTGGAGTCTCTAGCCTCTATATAGGGCTCATACATACAATACCATGGTTCCCTCAATACCATCTATCTAATACTATGGGCCCATTACATTATTATTTTTTTTTTTTTTTTTTTTTTTTTACTAGAGGAATCGGCAACGGCGGTGGTATCGTACTCGCGTTACACGGGGTCGAATCCCATCGGCTACCTCTATAACCTCTAGGAGGGTCCGCCCAGGCCGCCTTGAACGTCCCTCGGGTATTCTTGGGGTTTGAACTCGTGACGTGCATAGCTGCACGAATGACTTAGCAAATCATCCGCTTGCCACTAGACCAAACCCCCACGGCCGGGCCCATTACATTATTACTAACTACTTGTGGTCCTTTATATGATACGGATTAACCACCTTATTTATTACTATGGCCCGTCCCATTATTACATTATTCCCTTGGGTACCTTCCTTTGTACCCCATATTATCCCCCCTAGGTATATAACACTAGCCACTTCTACAGAGGAGGAACGTTATTTATACTTAGCACGATTAGATGAGACTTGTCATGATATTGCATTAGCTAGTGAGACTCATAAGAAACGAGTTAAGGCACATTTTGATCAAAATCTAAATCCTCGCTCATATTCAGAAGGTGACCTAGTCTTGGTTTATGATCAAGAGCATGATAAATTAGGTTTAGATAAATTCGAGCCCATGTGGCATAGTCCTTATATTGTAAACCATGTACTAGAAAAAGGGGCTCATGAGCTATTTGATTATGACAACAATTCTTTAGGAAAGCCCAGAAATGGTCTTTACCTGAAGAAATACTATGCTTAATTCACTTCGTGAAGACTTTGTACATTGTTGTATCATATTTTTTATGTGTGTGTGGCAATTTTAGCGATTTTTTACGATTTTCTGCTACTTCTCCTAATTATCTTGTGTTACACTTGATTTGCAGATGTCGATGCTCCCTCAAACTTATATTGGCTTTGCCAATGGTGCTAGTCATAGTACTCAAAATTTGTCTTCTACAACTTGGGTTATTTATTCATCCATTGATAAGCTAATTAGTATTCATGGAATATGCCTTGGTTGAACCACAAATAACATCACAAAATATAGCGCAATTATTGAACTATTATCTGACGCCATTTCATTTGGTATGCGTCAATTGATCATTAGGTTAGATTCTCAAATCATAGTATTACATTTAAACGATGTCTATTCAATAAGAAGTTCCACAATGATAAAAATGTTTTTGTGGGTTTGTCTCTTGGAAAGATAATTTGATTATAGTCAATATCAACACATTCTAAGACATTTAAACACATTAACTAATGCATTGGCTAATTATGTGTTAAATCGACATTTGTAACATATGTAAGAAAGAAAAACAATATTCATCCACATATTTTACAAGATAAACTCAGATAATAGTAGTAGTTTCAATTAGTCAAAATGTTTGTAAAAAGTGTGGCTTTACAAAATGTCATCCAAGACATATGAGGTCCTGTGGCTTTTATTATTCAAACATGCCAATATATCAAAAATCAAAATCTAGCCCTATGACTAGCAGCTAAGCATGGTAATCATGGTAATAAACAATGGTGCGAGCTACTCCTTGTAGAAAGCAACTGATCGATCTAGGAACTCCCACGTATGCCTCTGGTAATAAAGAGGCAAATCATCGATCCCAACATCTGAGATTTCCAGAGTCAACCTCTCCAGGTTGTGCTCAAGCTCAGTTAAGGCTCTGCTGCATCAGGGTTCTGTACCACAAGAGTTGTTCGCTACTCACCACGTTTGTCAAATCGACGAAATCCTGTTGGTCTAACTGGGCCCAAATTTGCATGATTATTTGAGATAGTTAGTTTTGGATTCCAAAAAAAAAAAAAAAATCGAAAAACACAAAACAACCAAAATATGAAATTTTTACCTATGTCACCCCACTGCATTCCAGTAGGAAGTGGAATATTTGGATCACTAGTGTAATCCATACCCACATATGGAAAGTTCTCGATCATGACGATCTGGCGCTACAGCCGCCCTAAAAATCAGGTGTATCTCACACTTGGACCTTCACCACCTCTGTGGCATGCCATCAACAAAACCCACTTTAGCATACGAGGACCTTGAGGTCCTCCTACATCTATAGATACCTGTGGGGTAAGAAGAGGGATCCTCTCTAGCAAAAATTAGACCACAATGGCACCATACTCAAAGTTTGAGAGTTTGTCATTCTTTACTCTAGTCAGTTGCCCTTTAAGATTTGCAACAACCCCCGCACACCAGTTGAATATGGTAGGTTGCAAACAGTCCACAAAAATCTGCAATTGAGGCTTGGTGAGTAAATAAAGCATTGTACTTCCACACAATAGTGCAACCGTGAAAGCAATGGTCCTCAACGGAAGCCTCTCAATAGTTTTGATGTCAATTCGACAATCTTTGAGCTTGGACCCTCCAAAAAAATGTTGTTGTATGTAAGTTGTTGTTGTTTATCCACCTTGTTTTTGTCCATATAAAGAAATATCAACCCCACGACGTGAAGGCCCAGTTAGGAAATATATGTCATCTGCATCTATGGTAACTCTATGGTTTCCAATCTGGAAACACTCATCCTGAACATTCCATGTTCTTACCATCGATGCCAACAAATCTAGTTGAGCCTTCATGTCTGGGATCATGAAAAAATTGTGTAGATCATAATCCCTCAAGGCATGTAGTGTTTATGGTTATTTAGAGTTGTTGCATCGTGATATTCATGTTCTCTCTCCCTCCATTCCATTTTTGCAAATCAAAACCTTGAAAATAACCATGGAGGATGATTAGAAAACATTTTAATAATTTTTGCAAGGAAATTTGGGAATTTTATCATTTTTTTTCAAAGCCCTAGGTGTTGTGCACAGGCCCCTTTTACAAACGGAGTGGATTTGCGCAATTCTTGTTTGCAAAACCATGCAAATCACGATTTTTAGTGTAAAAAATTGGGTTGGTGTGTGTGGACCCGATAAGAAGGAACTGCACATAATGAAGGTGATTTTTTAAATTAATAAAACTCCCTAAAAATGCTAAATTCACGATGAAATGCAAAATAAAATAAATCAAAACGAAGATAACAGAATGATCTCTTACTTGGAGAAAGCGGTTCGTGATTTGGTCAACTAGTTTGATCAAAATCCACCTCTGAATTTTTTGGTAAAAATGCACCCTCAATGGCTCTCAAATGGTAAAAACACAAATGGTAAAAGTTTTTTACTCTTTGAACTTGTATAAGCTTTTTAGGTCAATTAAAATATTATTTTTTGCCTATAGCTTTTGAAAATCCAAATTTTAAATGTTTTTACTATTTTTTGAGTAGTTACAATAATTTTTTCAGTTTAAATGTGCAAAACACAGGTTAATTACGGAAATGAATCATTTTGGCAATGAGTACATTTTTATCGTTTTTTCAGAGTCGTTAAAACTTACGAAACAGTGAAACACTAGAGTTCTCTTTAAGCCCTTTTCAGAATCCCTAAACATGAAAAGATTGTCGAGCATTTGACTATTAGAATTTGTAAAAGTAAATGAACAATATTCTATTCAATATAAATTTAACCCTTTTACGGATTGAACTAGACTATTTATGAAAAAAGTATACATTGACTAATCATGGTCAATAGAGTTCTCTCATGCGTTATTTTACTCTTTTTCAAGCTTGAGAGACTAAATTTACGAAAAAGGACATTGTGGATTTTACCTCTTTTTTTCTCCTAACTCCCTAAAATTGAAAAACATTGAGATTTACTTTCTTTGGACTTGTTAAAACTTTACATTCAAAGAGTTGCACAAGTTTTCTTTTCGTGTCTTTTCAAACTCTTTAAACATGAAAACGACAATGAGTTACCCCTTCACTGGACTCGTTAAACATAAATAGTGTAGGACTCGTCAATCATGACGAGACCAAACCACTCCTTCCTAGGGTTTGCTAAAAATACTCTGAAGGACTCATCCGAAGGATGAGCTTAAAGAACGAGCACATATTATCCTCCTCAAGCTTTCAAAAAAATAAAGAGGTACTTGCCAGTAATGGTGGGGGGAAATTGAGAAAGAACATTTGTTTTTGTATTACAAAAGGCAATATGTCACTATTGAACATGACACTCCATCACTTTTGTGTTCAGGTTGGGAATTCCATTTGTCTCTCAGTTAACCATACCTCATTGAAAGTCTTCAGTTGGTTTTGCGTACTATTTTTTAGTCAAAATGTCGTGTCACTGATATGTTCAAGAGAAGTCCACCTCAGTAAAAATTACCTTGCAATTCATAACCTTCAATCACGTTGGCCATCCCTAAGTTAGACCTGGATTACTCTAAAAAAAAATGAATCTTATCATGAGTTTTGTGTCGTAGGCCCTCCTACGACGAGTCGCTTCCTATCAAGTTCATCTCATTATCTAGGAAGTTGATCTAGAAACCTTCCTCAGTACCTTGGAGCCTGCATGCCTTAATCGCAGGTTTATCTCTTTCAACGACATGTTCTCGTCATTAACCTTCAATCGAATGATTCTATGTGTTTGACTTATGGACATATTTTCACACTTCATAGATTGAACTAGAAGTACCTTGAGAACTATTGTCATTATTGGTGGTTTATCTCGCACTTGTTAACGATTCACATCATTGACCAGTAATCAAGTGGTTTCTACCATGATCGGCTACGAGACATTCACTCACATGGTTAGATTTGTACTATGGATCGAGAGATTGAAATCAAGACCCTGGATCTAGTTTCATCCATCTAGATTGAGTGGATTTATTAAATATGCATAATTGTAAACATAGATCCATTGATGGTTGTGTCCATACTGCGTATTCTACTGACATGGATCTTCAAATGTTTTTTCATACTGATTCTTTGATATATTTATGCTCTAAGTATGGGAATGTCTACCTCAATGATGATTTTATATTGTATTGTAACATTTGATTGATTGTTTAAGGTCTCCAACCACAGTCTCTAATCTGAACCTTCGCATGTTAAAGCGCTTTAGCCCTCAAACATCTTTTCTGACTTTGCACTTTAAGGAGAAATCTATTACACGTCATTTTGTCACCATTAGGCAAATGAATGTCAATCTGGATCTTCCATTATCCATCAAAGTATTCTAAATCATTCCCTTACAAGGCTAGAAGCTAAAGAATCCCAAAGAGATTTAAATTTCTGGATTACAAGGCCCAATAAAACTATTTTTGAGTACCTGTGTGGTTCCCTAGCCAATTTTTGTGCATACGAAGACTTAACCATCAAAGTCAGCGCAAAAGTGTGCTCTGTCTTCCACTATGGACTGTGCACATGAATCAACGGAGGTAAAAATAAAAATAAAATAAAAATAAAAAATAAAAAAAATCTAGAAGCTTTGTTTGGCGAATATTTCCCGACAGAAATCTTTGAGTTGATGCTTACTCAAGCCTGATCCCTGTCAACAAGGAGTTAATTCCCTCTCTTTGTGGATCCCCTATCCCACCTTTTGAGGATCTCAAACCTCCTCCTCTTGGCATATAAATCAAACATAGGACAGAGGGTTGGAGAAGATCACTAAAGGTAGGCTTATGCTGCTGAAATAGAGCTAGGAGGCTTTTCATTCAAGGATAAAGTTGGAGATCATGGGAAGAGGCTTGTGACATCAAGGCAACCATGTTGTAAGCTTCTTCTCCTTTGAATTCAACACAAAGCAATTGTTGTTTCCTAATTGTGTCTATTTTGATGTTATTTGTGAGATTCGTTGATCACTCACATGGTTTATAATTGATTATTGATTCAACTTATGATGTATGCTCAGTTAAGAACTTCATTTACTTTTAATTTTATATTCAAGATGCTTTAATCCCTTCGAATGTTTTTGTCTATGCAAATCTATTTTGGAGCATCATGGAGAAGTTGTGGAAAGCATTGGGAAAGACTCTAAGGCATTGAGGAAAAGATGGTTGGGGAAAGCACTAAAAGGACTTCAATAACCATTTTGCTAAATAGGTAAGTGATTCTTCATGTACTACATGTTTCAATTCGTCATAAGCTAAGGAAAGATAGCAATTCTTTTGATGTTTGTTACTAGGTTTTGTTTGAAATCTAGGGAGATCCATCTTGTTCACAAGAAGGATTAGTCTACCTAACAATAGCTCCTAAGAATGTCGATGAGGTCATATCAGTCATGGGGTTAGCAGGTTATTACGGGAGGTTCATCAGGAACTTCTCATGGATTGTCTATCATATTACATCTTTGCAAAGGAAAGGAAAGAAATTTGAATGGACAAAAGAATGTTCAACTAGTTTTGAGCAGTTGCTTACAAACGCTCCAGTTCTAAAGATTGCAGATCCAGATAAAGGGTTTGTGGTGCATACAAATGCTTGCGAGAGAGGACTTGTTGGATTCCTCATGCAAGAGAGACAGACGGTATGCTATGAGTCAAGGAAACATAATGAGCATAAGCAGAAATATGTGACACATGATCTTGAGTTAGCAGCTATCATTCATGCATTGAGGATGTGGAGGCACTATCTTCTTGCAAGAGTTTTATTCTAATGAGTGATCACAGCGGACTAAGATACTTGTTTGACCAACCTAATTTGAATTTCAGGCAAGCTAGGTGGTTAGCTACACTCAATGAGTTTTACTTCGAGATTAGGTACATTAAGGGTAAAGAGAACAAGGTTGCAGATGCTCTTAGCAGAAGAGTGCAGGTAAATCACACTGCAACTATGAGTTCCTATGGGACCTATTTACAGGACCAGATCTTGCGAGCATGATAGCATGATGACAAGTATCAACAACTTAAGCACATGTTACATCATCAGGGTACATGTGATCAGGGTGTGGATTATCATCTTACGGAAAATGGTTTGGTGAGATTTAGGGACGGGCTCTATGTGACAAATAATAGTGAACTCAAGAAGCTTATCTTGAAAGAATTTCATGTTAAGCCATATTCAGGTCACCCGGGATATCAGAAGAAATTGACAATTGTGAAGAAGTTTTACTATTGGCTAAATCTAAAGAAAGAGATAATTGTGTTCGCTGCAAGGTGTTTGGATTCTCAACAGGTTAAAGCAGAGTGCAAGCATCCAGGTAGTTTATGCAACTTATTCTGATTCTAGAGTAGAAATGGGTGGTCATTTCCATTAATTTCATTTCAGGTTTGTCGAAGACATCTAGATAGCATGATTCCATCATGGTTGTGGTTGACAGGTTGACCAAGGTAACTTACTTCATTCCAGTGAATTCTAAAAATTCAGCTAATGAGGTAGCTCAGGTCTTCATCAGGGAGATAATGAGATTGCATAGTGTTCCCAAGAAGATTGTATTCAACAAAGATGCCAAGTTCACTTCCAGGTTTTGGAAGGAGTTGTTTGTAGGTTTGGGGACAACATTGGCTTTTAGTACATCCATCATCCGCAGATAGATGGGCATACAAAGCGGGTTAACAGGATTCTAGAGGACATGTTGAGGATGTGTCATGCATCAAAAGTGGAAGTGAAAAGAGTATCCTCCATTTGTAGAGTTTACGTACAATAATGGGTATCAGGAGTCCTTGAGGATAAGTCTATTTGAGGCACTTTATGGGTGGAGTTGTAATACTCCCATCAGTTGGAGTGATCTAGTGAATAGGGTACTGATTATACTGGACATGTTGGCAGAGATGAAACAAAAAATGCAAGTTATCACGAAAAATATAAAAGCAACACAAGATAGGTAGAAGAGTTATGCAAATCAACATAGGGCATTTAAGGAATTTCAGGTCGATGAGCATTTGTACTTGCACATCAAACCCAAGAAGAGCTCCTTGAGGATTGTGTTGTGCGCCAAGTTGGCACCTTGATATTGTGGGCCTTTTGAGATCCTTAAGAAGATTGGACTAGTGGTCTACATGCTTGCATTGCTGCCAGCAGTGAAAGTCCATGATGTTTTCCATGTTTCATTTCTTAAAAGATATGTGAAGGATGTTGATCATGTGACTGACTGATCTGTATTATAGGTGGAACCAGAAGGTGAAATCCAACTAAAACTTTTGTGCATATTGCAGCGGAAACAACTCATTCTCCGAAATCAAGCAATAGAGAAAGTTAAAATGCAGTGGAAGCACTTTGGGCCTGATAAAGCTACATGGGAGATGGTTGATTAGATGCGGGCTATGTATCCTTCATTATTTGTCGATTGAAGCAGAGGAGCTTTGACATATGTATATATCTATGTATGGTTGTTATTGTAAATACTACAATGAGTTGTGTTATAAAGCTCCAATAAGTGGTATGATTGTTATGTTGTCATGTTTGTTATGTTGGTTTTGATTTTCAACAAGTTATTCATTGCAAATACACAATCAAGCAATGTTATAAAACTCCATACGCACTATGTTTTGGCTTTCAACGGTCTTGCTGGTTATAGGTGTCATAGAACACCAAGGACGGTGTTCCCCCGAGGGAAAGGGGTTTGTAATAGCCCCAGGTTAAAAATTCATGTAATAAAGGTTAATAAAGGCAAAAGAATAAGACCAAGGTCATGGGACACGTATTCCACATTGAATGTTGGGCAAAACATCCTAGTGGGTGTCACTTTCGGTTTATTAATGGCTAAGGGAATTGGCAAAGAATTAGCAAAGTAAAAAAGACATTAATTGGCATAAATAATTTATGTGAATAAATGAAAATGGGAGAAAAGAGAGATGAAGGGTCGCAGATTTGCATGAGAAAGAAATTTAATGAAAAATAGAGGAAATTAAAGAAAATAGAGACCTCAATGATAAAAAGGTTTTTGACGATCAGATCACAGTTTCTTATCAATTTTGCTTTGGAAATAGTTTCAAAGAGAGAAGAGCATCAAGAGGAGAAAGCAAGCAAACAAACAAAGGAAGGAAAATGAAGGACAAGGAAAGCAAAGGACAAGCAAGGGAGGTTGGATCAAGCAGCTTTAGCAGCGGGATTTGCAAGTAACATGTTGCATGTGTGATTTACTTGTTGATTTGTGAATGTATGGTACATGCACTTATGCATCCGATTCTTTTGTTGTCATTGGCATGGTTTTTCCGGGTGTGACAATGGTTTTAGCCTTGCCTTTACATTTCCGTATAGCTATGGTGTGATGGGATTCTTTTCTGGTTGAGCTTTGGATTGTCAGAATGTTTTGGAACCGGGTGAGGTGGTCTTAGGAAAGCTCCCAAGGGTTGGGGGTGGAGGTGATTTAATCTTGGGAAGTCATAAACAAGTGGGTGGAGAGGTAATGGCGAAAAAAAAATTAGGCATCCAAGCTTGTTTTGGGCTTTGTGATCTCTTGACCAGTTTTGGTGGGATCACAATAGCCTAAGGGTGGAGGTGGTTTAATCTCCGGGAAGCCCTGATTGTTTATGCCTTGAGTTCTCACATTCACGCTTGGAATATGGCACATGGGCTGATTGGCTAAAAGAAATATTTGGTTCAGCCCAATCTATGGCAGTATGTGGAAGTCCCTGACTTGGTTGGCTTTTGCATAAGTTAATAAGAGTTATTTTCCCTATTGTATTTATGAGCACTTGTACCTGTTACTATGGTGATTTGATGGTTGTTATGTCATGGTTAATACTCTAGTTATATGTTGATTATAAGCATGGAATCGCAATGTACTCTGGATATGACTTGTTTAGGATTTGATAATCATTTGATTTTTAATGAATGCATGGGCTAACAAGTGTTATTGCAGCTATTATGAGAGGGCATTAGACCTTCTTGGTGATTCTTAGATAAGTTTCAAACTTCTATGATCAAATATGCACTCATGACTTGTAGTTTACATGTTTACCACATGTTTGACGAAATTATTGTCATGGTTAGGCCTAGATAGGTCAAGTTCTTGTTTAAGTTTTGTACAAATAACATTGTCTTTAAGTCATTTATCATTCTAGAAAGTTTAAGGAAGTTCTGGATAGTGGTCTTGAGGCTAGTTTGGAATTGTGGCTCAGATCTTGGGACTGTAGACACTAAATTGAGCAATTTAGGGCACAACTACATGGAGCAAAGCTTGTGAGTGTGGTTGGAGGCCTTAAACTACATGCAAGCAATGGCAAGGGTGCGGTCGGGAGTCTACATCATTGAAACAAAGTTCCAGCTCAGGTATTGACCACTTAGGGTGTTTTTCAGCTCTTGGGTGATCTGTAGTCCCTGTAGAATGTCATTTTGGGGTCAATAAGTCTCAGTTGTAAGTCCCATTTCCTTAATTGGAGCTAGGAAGTTGGATCATGTCATAGTGACACTTCACTTCACATTTACTCGGAGAGCTTGTAAAAGTGGGTAAATGTGAGGTGGGGCATTACACCTTGTCATACTAGATACTAGATTGGGTGCTCTCCTTGCTTTAACCACCATGCATTTGTAAGCTTGATATAGATCTGGATCATTGGATCTAAGCGTTCTCAACTGTTAGATCCATCACATGCACAACCGTATGCGCATGTGCACTCGATATTCATCCGAGCCGTTAGATTGAAGTTTTCTCTCTCGTTGGATCTATTGCATGCACAAGCACATTTTAAACTTTGCTTATGTTGTGAACCTCATACAAATCAAAATCATTGATCTTCATGTCTAAGACAAATCTAAATGTTGAGTTTCTCAAGTTTAATCGTCCTCTCAACACCAAGATTTGATACGTGCAACACCAAGTTTCATTCATGACAGCACCATCCTACATGGTCTTTTGCTACTCGAATTTCATCCATCCATCCGGGTAGCATTTTGTTAGTCCAACATCTTGCCTGCTATGTGTTAAGCGGATAAATCGTTCTCCCTAGTATCAATTGATATCTAGCAACAAGCGGGACAAGCAAATCTACTTTTCTCTAAACATATTTCGATTCATTAATAAAAACTAAGAGGTGTTTTATAGACCCTACCTCAAGTCCAACACTAGTTTGTGGCAGCCTTGCTCCAACAGCTTCAAAGAGTTTCCTTTTAATAACCTGCAAATACAAACAAGCACACATCAAAGAACATATGCATAGCTAATATAATAAATCATGTTCATCATAGTGATCAAGGAGTCTATGAAATAAACCATTAAAGACAGCTCATTGAGAAAAATAATCTTGATTGTATTAACTTTGAAAAAGAAGAACTTTACAACCTTGGTGCCTTGATGTTGTACAAGCTCTTCCCAAAGTCCAAGCAGGAATCTCCTTTACTTTGACAAGCCTCACTCTTTCCCAAATGAGATCAAAAGGTATGTGATCTTTCCTCTCAAAAGCTCAATTAGGAAGACTAAGTTCCAACAGCATTTACCCTGAAAAATATTTAGCTTTCAACCTCCCAAGTAACCAGCCCAAAGCTTCATTTTATAGTGCAAGGGAAGAAGGTTACAGGTCCACCATTGAAGGGATAGAGTCCTCACATCAAGGGGTTAGCTCCTTAAGGAATAGGATGCATGCACCCTCAAGGAGCGAACTTGCCAGCGCAAGATTCCCTCTAGAAGCTTCCAGAATTGACTCAAAGTGAGTTTTTAAGAATAAACTTGCGCCTTTTTAACTTTTACAGAGGTTCGCACCCATAAATGCAGATACAGAGCGGTCAGGTGCGCAAGGGACATGACCAATGGGTGCGGTACTGCAGGGAATGCTAAGAGAAAGTGTGAAACCAGAGTTTTAGATATTTTTAAGGACTTCCTCTTATTTTCAAAGCTTGATATACAGAGCTGAGGTTTAAGACTTGCAAAGGAGGTATGTATGAGTGTTGATAGACTCATATTGATTACTAAAAGTTATGGTGACAATTTTTCGTGTAACAGATTGCCCCCTAAAGTGCGAAGTCTGTAATAGATGAGGATGGTTTTTTGTCATCTAAGAAGAGTGAAGTACTTTATCATTTCAAGGATCTTCCTATGGATACCCCAGTTGGAACCTGTAAAAGACATTCAATGCAAAAGATATATATATGATCATATCATCACTGAGGTAGGCATTCCCATACTCAGATCAAAACTGACTAGAAACTATCTAAACTGCTTTGATACAGAAATGATTTTGTAATACATCACAAGTATAGACATATGTAGACACAGTATGGGCGCAACCATCTATTTATGAATAGTACACTGTATAATGAATAACAAAATTCCTCGCAGCCTGGATGGTGGAAACTAGATTCAGGGTCTTCATTTCTGCTTCCCGAACTAGTACGATTCTATCCATGTGAATGAATGTGTCGAAGTCGAACATGGTAGAAACCACTTGATTACCAGTCAATGATGTAAATTGTTAACAAATGTGAGAGGAACCACCAGCAATGTCAATGGCCCTCAAAGTACTCAGTACAATCCATGAAATGTGAATGAATGATTTGATGTCGAACACGTCACAGAATCCTTTGATCGAAGGTCAATGATGCAACCTGTTGTCAAAGGCGAGAAACCTGCCATTGAGGCATGCAGATTCCAAGGTACTGACGATTTCTAGATCATCTTTCTAGATAATGAGTTGGAGTCGATAGAAAGCGATCCATCGTAGACAAGCCCACAATACGAAATCATAGATCAAGTTTTGAAGAAATGTATTTGGCAAGGACTAACTCAGGGATGGTCAAGATGGATCACAGATATTTCGCAAATGAATGGTTTATTTGAACTGACCTCTTGAACACATAACGACACTGCAGATGGTTTGGTGACAATTGACCTAAAGCTAATACCCAGAAATCGGCTGAAGACTTTCAATATGGTTTGACTAACTGTTAGGTAAAGGATTTCCCAACCCAAGTGAACGAAAAGTGTCGTTTCAAGAGTGGTTAATTGCTTTTCAAAAAACAAAGTATAACAATCAGGTTCATTTTTCTCTCTTTTCCCCCACCATTTCTGGCAAGTACCTCTTTATTTTTGACAAGCTTGAGGAGGATAACATTTGCTTGGTTATAAGCTCATCCTTCAGATGAGTCCAACTTAATTTAAGATTCGAACCCTAAGAAGGAGTGGTCCATTCCTGTTTGAAATTGAACAGGTCCTTTACTGTTAAATTTTAACGAGTCCAGTATAAGAGAAACTCGGTTTTTTTCAATTTTAGGGAGTCAGAAGAAAAACTTAAGAAAACTCCATGGTTGTCCTTTTTCGTAAATTTGTGTCTCCCAAACCCAAAAAAGTATAAAATAATACTTGAGAGAGCCGTTTGACCATTATGATCAATGAGTACTTTTCATAATTAGTGTCTTCAATCTGAAAAAGTAAAAAAGCGATCGAAAACACGTCGTTTTATTACCAATACCGAACTTGAAACGACAAAAATCCGACAATCTTTTCATGTTTATACGGTCACAAAAAGTTGTAAGTGGACCGTCCTTTTAATTTCGTTTTAACGAGTCTAAAAAGAAGAACTCGACAATCTTTTCATATTTTACGAGTCAGAAAAGAGCTTAAAGAGGACTCCTATGTTTTTTGTTAAAAATGATCAATTCTCCCTGAAAACCCAATATTCTGCACAAAAACTACAAACATTACTCATATCTGTTTAAAATTAATAAAAATGCATCAAAAGTGACATTTTTAAAGTGAAAAATAAACAAATTAAGAATTCAATTATTCAAAAAATCCTATAAAAAGGGATTTTGCAAATTCATTTTCACCGTTCGACTTTGGAGTAAAAGAAAGAGCTTTTGGTAAGAAAACTTCCTGTGAAGATTGCGAAAAATCCGACCACTGGAATCGAGAACCGTCCTCTTCAAGTAATCCACATCATCCCTGACTTGCATTTCATCCGTTTCATTTTCATTTTTAGGGCTTTAAAATTCATTTTTAAAGAAAATTTTGGTTAAAAATCGCTCGCAGTGGTTACGCAGGCGTACCATGTGTACCCTGCGAACCCCGACTTTTTCGTACAAACGAAAGAGTCGGGGTCCCGCACCTGCCCTTAAGGACGAGTGCAAACCTACGCACTGCCCCTAACCTGGTGGGTGCAGACCTCGCGAAACATGTTTTGAAACACTATATTTTCTCATTTGCGCCCAAATGTTTTGAAATTACAATATTCTAAACCGCCTATTTTGCAATGCAGATACATAAGATGCTTGTTTGGTGAGAAAGAGAACACGAAGATGTGGATCAAGCTACATTACTACATCCACCTTCAATACAGGGTTTAAGAACATGCAGATTATTGAAATTTTGGGCCATACCTGGCATGAGGGGACAAGTAGGCTTTCTACAATGGCCGGTAGACAGGTGGAGCACGCAGGACCAGTGTTTCGTTATTGGGGGCCACCGGCTCGAAATCGAGCCAGAGGACATTTATTTTCTGACTGGTTTGCCGAAGAGAGGCGAAGGATTATCTCTATTCGGGTCTAGGCTAGGTGGCCAGTCTGTCGCTAGTCTCCGACTAGAGTTTTGAATGTCCAAACTGCGGACAAACGGATAAATGTTAAGACCATCACCCGTCCTGAACTTAAAGTGATCGCATTTACTATCACCAGACTGTGCGGGAGCGCAACATTGCATCTAGCTACCGGTTCCCAAATGCGCATGGCAATAGACTGCTTCTGAGGCACCATCTTCAACTGGTGCGATGCTGTGTTGGCTAATGTGAAAGGCCAACTGACTAGGGCAAAGAATGGACAACTAAAAAACTTTGGATATGGTTACTTAGTTGTGAACTTTGCCCTAGAGAGGGTACCTATGCTGGTTCCACAGCAACTTACCGTTGAGGCTGGACTTCCCCAAGATCCTAGGATTATGTGTTGGGTTGCAGTCATGGCCCGCCATCCTGAGCAGGGCACTGAGGTTGTTCGATTCCCACCTGAATATTTTCGCTGGTTGGGAAACCAACTTTTCGTGATACAGGATTTTCCATATGCTGTGATGGATTATCGTAATGATCCAGACATGGCTCTTCCACCAAGAGAGCAATGGGATGATAGAGGTAAAATTGTTTTCAACATTTTTCTAAATTATATTTTTTTTTTTGTTTTTAAATCGTCCAAAAACTGATAGTAAAAAGTTTTAAATGCATATGTGGATCCACAGTGACCAGCCGCTCTCCCGCCCTATGAGAGAAGACACCCTGCTGCTGCGGCACCAGCCCCACAGGATCAATCAGCAGAGACCTTGGTTGAATTGGAGAGTCATCTAGAGCGCTTAACAGTAGATATTCCAGAGACTAGCATAGATGATATTCCTCTTAGGCTTCAGCGCTATGCGATTGGGGTCCCAGGACCTTTTAGGAGGTTCCTTTGTAGGGTACCCCGAGCAGTGGTTTCTTATTGTGATCATAATCAAGGATAGAATGATCGCCTTTGTAGACTTCCATATGACATTTATATCTTTTTGTGCTATCATTTTTGCCGATCATAAGGTGTTTTTCAACCTATGATCGAAGACGATGTATATTTTGACACACTTCTATGCTATGATATATCACTATTACTGGTTATTTTGTATAACATGTTTATGGAATGTTTTTAAATTTACTATCCTGGTTATTGCAAATGTCTATTTAACATTTGAGAAGCAACTGCATCTGCTAATGTGTTTCAATATCTTGGAATATGTTGATATTCAATGTAGTCAAATTCACGTTCCAAAAGATGAACTCTCAAAAATAATCTTAATAAAACTGGATTTCTAATGGCATAAACCCTGTTAAGCTGTAATACAACGAGTTCTGAATCTAACCTTACAATCAAACTCCGAATTCCAAATGAGATGGATTCAGATAATAACTCAATCACTGCACTATACTCTGCAATGTTATTCGTTGTTTGACCAAGGCTTATCCCATGCAAAGATACTAACTCGTTAGAAGGTGAATAGATAACCCAAGCTGTGGAAGAAATATTCCATGTACTACGACATGCACCATCAGCGAAACCAATGTATGTTTGAGAAGGCGCCGACATCTGCAATATTAAGAGTAAAACCAAGATAAGCAGGAATAACGACAAAACACACTCTAAACTAGGCACACTCTGTAATCTAAAACACACCAACTAGAAAGAAATCTATTCTAACCAGAATCTCCACACCAAACTTTAAGCATAATATCTTTTTAGGTAAAGCCCATTTCTGGGCTTACCTAAAGAGATACCGTCAAAATCTACTAATTCATAGGCCCCTTTGGCCAGCTTTCGCTTAACAACAAAAGGACCATGCCACATGGGTATGAATTTTCCAGCCCCTAGCTTATCATTAGCTTGATTATATAATAAAACTAGGTCCCCTTCCAAAAAATTACGAGGTGTAACATTTCAATCATACTGAGCTTTTATCCTTTTTGCGTGAGTCTCGATTGCTAAAGCAGCATCACGTCGATTCTCATCTAATTGAGCTAAGTACAACAAATGTTTTTCCTCTTCGGAAGTGGCTGAAAGTAATTCTATGGCTATTTGCAATGACGGAATTTCGCATTCAATGGGTAACACGGCTTCCAACCCGTAAACAAGCTAAAAAGGAGTGAAACCTGTTGATGTTTTGACTGACGTTCGGTACGCCCAAAGTGCTGAAAATAACATGTTATGCCAATTCGATCGATGAATACCAATGATTCGTCGAATCATGGTGACTAGAACTTTGTTGATTGCCTCAACCATACCATTAACCTGTGGGTAATATGGAGTAGAGCTATCGTGACGCAGGCCAAGTTGATCTGCTAGCTCAGTCATCATGATGTTTCGGAAATGGCTCCCATGATCAATGATAATCACTTAAGGAACATCAAACCTAGCAATTATATGATTGAAAACGAAAATAGCAGCAGTTTTACCATCTGCCGAAAATGTAGGCATCGCCTCGGCCCACTTGGTAAAATAATCTACCGCAAGGATGATATACGCATGCCCCCCGGCCGAGTGAGGGTTACATGTAATAAAATCGATACTCCATTTTGCGAAAGGACCAACAGCAATTATAGGGTGGAGAGGAGCAGGTGGAGCACGCACCTTTCGATCAAAAATTTGGCAATTGTGGCATTTCTGGACTACATTGATACAATCTTTAAATAAGGATGGCCAGAAATAACCAGCGTGCAATATCTTTTGGGTTGTGGCATACCCAGGTGTAAAGACCCGATTATGCTATATACAATTTTTTTTTTTTCAAAAACAAATACGACCAGAAGAAACACATTGAGATTTCACTTCATTCAACGCACACATTAGTGAAGCTCATTTCAGGAACATATCAAAACATTTATATCCTTTTAATCTAATATTAAGTAGTAACGAAATACACATGTACCGTACACCGGAAGGCGAGACTCCGCTTGCTCTGCTGTCGCTGGTATTCCCTGGTTGCCGGTCACTTTTGCGAGTGTATGATGACGCACTTGATCCGAAATAAGACCCACCGGTTTACCTCCCAGCCTACTCCTTGGGTACTCTTCTTCCCTGCGGACCCCCGAGCTGTAATGAGGTTGTACAATGGAGGAAGAATCTAGCTGGCAGAGGAGAGCAACCTTAGCTCAAGAGTCCCCTCTCTAAAAACCCTCTACCTCACCAAACTCACTATAGCTTCGTAGTCACTGCTTTCACATCATATCATCCATCCAATAATAGGGTTCCCCCCCCAAAAAGGTCCCTTCTCTCATGGCTTGCCCCTTCTTTTATAGGAGTCCTCATAGG
>APFE031280608.1:147802-227350 GCA_000404065.3 Pinus taeda | reverse complement strand
TATTTAAAACTAATATTTTCCTCACCTCACAAGATTTCTATTTCTTCTCCTACTTGTCTCTTTATTCCCCCCCTTTTATTCCTTAAATTGTGTTTATTACTTGGAGTCAATTAATGAGTCAAGATTTTATCCCCAATCTACTTCCTACATTAACTCAGGTTATCTCTTAGAGGGATATTCTTATGTTGGTTGATGCCACATGGAGCTTCTCTACAATTCTCTAAATTTAATTTATTTTCTTATTTTAATTCACCTCCCTCTTTTCTTAATTAAGTTTAATTGGTTTAGGATTAATCTTTATCCTTACAATATGTTTGTCTTCCCCTTTTATCTAATTAAACCACCTGATCTACCTAGAATTTCCCAACATGGGGAGGGTGGAATTTTTAAAGTACTCTATTGTTTCTTCCTATGATCCTCCTTATTCCAAGTTTTATTTTTGATTTAATTTCCTTGGTTTCCAATCATCATTTTCCCTTAATGTAACTTTACCTAGCTTTCATTCCTTACTTATATTTATTTGTTATTATTTATTTTTAATGATTCCAAGGGTGCCAAGTTTGGTTGTGCCCTTCAAGAACTTCCCTAGAAGTTCCAAGGGTGCCACACCTAACTGTTTAATTGTGATGCCAAGGGTACCAAGTTTGGTTGTGCCCTTCAAGAACTTCCCTAGAAGTTCCAGGGGTGCCACACCTAAAATTTTAATTGTGATGCCAAGGGTGCCAAGTTGGTCGTGCCCTTCAAGAATTTCCTTGAAATCCCAAGGGTGCCACACCACTTGCCCTTCAAGCATCCAGTGACTACGAGGGGAAAATATCGTGCAAAGTCATAGACCACTATCGTCTCTTATGTTGCGTGCTATACTGAGACTAATGGTGCCGAGGATCAAGGAATCCGCCTTGATGCGCGCCCCCAGTAGGTTCCTCATGAGCAACCCAGCTTTGGGACCTGCCCTCATGGCATCGTGATCTTCAAGGCGAAGGTGTTTCAACCCTTCCAGCCCAAGTCACGGCGGGAGTGGTAGTGGGTGAGATCAGGGACTCTGTCCCACCCCTCCCACGTAGTTCCATCCACCTGTACAACCCCATCACCATATGTGAGTCATTTGGTCAAGCAACAAATTTGTGCCTGCAACCATTAACATATCATTAGAATATAGTTAAACATATATGGTAGATTTCAAGATCGATTTAGACTTTAAAAGATAAAACAATATGAATTTTCATCAAACCAGGTGTCATCGACATGTCATAGGCGAGCACCTCTGATTGTTTCCCGCCATACTCAAAAATCATTAGCAACAAGGTTTCTCACTATTAGTCATTATCATAATAGCATCATTAACGATTCTTGGTCATTCACATCATTGTCCATTATAAGCCTGAACTAACGGAAGTAGGTAACAGAGGGTACACATCCCTCATGGCTATCATCATTTATCATAAATGGAAACATACATATTCATTAAGCCGTCAACATTGTAACATCATAGAAATATACCTATCTATCAAATTTATCATCATTATACTTTTAGTAGAGCGCATACATATTCTTTACTACCCTCATCATAAATTCAGATACTAAAGTTAACTATTTAAATGATGCAATCATCAGAATACTGTTAGATAAGATATATAACCATTCATGCTATCATAATATCAATGGAAAGCAAAACATCATAACCATGAATATCTCAATCGTTGATAATAGTGTCATGAGTCCAGATCCTCAACCTGAGGTCCTCAAAGAGTAAAGTATAAGCCCTAAGGCTATATGAAGGTTAATTTAATATCAGAGTTTGTCAATTAGAGCGGGGCACTACAGACCCGCCAACATGTTGGGGATATCCCTGGTAAGAAGTCCCAACTAGACCTTAGACCATTTGGTGTAGGAGTCCCAGTAGTGGGTCGTAGAGTATTTCTTGACCGTGGTTACGCGCAGAGGCAAGCAGGATGTCCTTGTTGGTAGCAAGGGTGTGACCAGTGGAGCAAGCCAAGGAATGTGCATGAAGGGTTCTAACACATGGAAGGTGGAATGAGTGCGCCCTTTGGAAATCTATGGAAACACGTAGTTTAGAAGGGAACACATGAGCAAAGATACATCACAATTTGGAAGGGAGGTGAACCAACAATCCAAAGTTATGGTTAAACTAACAACACATCTCAACAAGATTCATACATACATATGTAGAAAGAGTCCATACATACATGCATAAGAAAACATATACATATATCGTTAGTGTAATCAAGACAACTGACATACAATAAAAACATATGCATGAAACGTGTTGGATCTATTATCTTAAGAGTGAAATATCCAATCATACAATGCAACCATGACCAACCACTAGTTCCAACAATGGAATGTTACATTCATTGTTGCCTGCTCCTCCAAAGAGATGTATTAACTTTGCATTATGGAGAAGCCAAGGCTCGTTACAATACACTCCAAGCTTTCTATAAGATAATCCTAGTGGAAGCTTGGCCACCAAAAGCCTTTACAATGAGTTATGAGGTTCTATAAATAGCAAAGGGTGGGGTGACCCTTGACATTCCCCTTTGTGGCTCTTCACCTACCCTCATGTCTCTTCAACTACTACATGAATGTTACATTCGACCATTGACACTTAGTATTTCACTTTTACAAGATGTTACATTATAATTTGCGCATGTACCCATGCGAGACAAAATAGGCTTGAGAAATCCATGCAATGCAATACTATGACTTCTACAACTATGGGATGACCAACTCTTCAACATATTCATGATGATCGACAGTGGTGAATTGATGCTAATATTGGTAGTCTATGATGGTGTCCATGTGCTAAATTTTGACATCATGTTGAAAGTGAACTCTTACCTTCGTTGCATCTGGGTAGACTGATATGAAACCTCTGTCCAACTCTATGTTAACATGTGCATCATGGTCTTGAGTCTAGTTGGGCTAGAACCATAATTATGCATAGTGTCTGCGCTGATTTCCAAGTCTATGTTGTTGGCTACACGCATCAACTCGTCGAAGTACATGTATAGATCTGTTTAGATTTGGTTCTTTGACTTCGATTCAGTGAGCATACCAATAGATGGGATCGCGTGCGCGTGCACACTGATATCCAAGCTTCTGAACACCCATGCATGCGAAGCCTCCAAACTAGTGATGAGTTGTGGGAATTCCTCATAGTTCTGGATATGAATTCAGATACGTGCCTTCAACTCTACCGCCTTGGGCTTCATCATATTTGGAAAATGAAATGGGGCTACTTTGTATCTCATTGTCCATGTATGCATGCAGTTGACAGCAGTATGCAAATTTGACAAGATGTGTGCTCTCCTAGCACAACATTGCTGCCAACCGTTGAGATGGACAAATTCCTTATGCATGGTACCGAATCTAGAATGCAACATCTACATGACTGTCTCAAGGGATGATACTTCATCCAATATCGCTCTCTTCAACTCTGATCTAGAGGATGATGTGACCGATTCTCCTATCTACTTGGCCGCTTGTAACTCCTTAGCCATTCGCTCATTCTATGCTATCAAGAATCAGACACTCGAGCTGGTGGCTTCAGCTTATGCTTTGGTAGCATCGGCCAATGCTGTTGGATGCTTGCACACATCAGATACGATCACTCATTCTGAAAACTGTCCAAGAGATGTGTGGAAATATGGAGTAGGCACTCTGCGCGATTGCACAACTCTGTGTTGTGACTCGTTGAAATATATGTTGTGCATCTTTGCTTTTGGATTGTCTTCCAGGATCTCTATGTCTTCTTGATCACTTGGGACTTTCTCTACGTCTGGATCTGATGAAGCCGATGGGGTGACCTCTTGGTTGTGAGGCATCAGGTCTATATCTTGATCTAACTCTAGTTGCACCACATCTGTATCTATCTGCTCTAGCATCTATTCAATATCTTGAGCTAAGTCTTGCTCCTACGACTACTCACCTTGTCTGCTTTGTGTCAGCTTCTCGGATGAGTTTATAACCTGCATGGGTGTAGTTTTGTCAATCTATGCATGTTGTAGCTCCTGATGTGTATGTCCCTGTTGTGCTTCCTTCTCTCTTCTGGGCAGCTCCTGTTCTTCCCAGAGTTGCTACTTCAACTCTTCTAACTCCTTTTCAGCATCCTCCATCCTCCATTTATCTCTTTTCCTTTATGATTTCCTCTTGTCACGTTGTGGCCTCTCAGCCTCAATCTCCAAAGCTGCTTTCATCATGAGTGGATCTAGTTTGAACTTGTGGCTTTGTTCTACCTCTGCACTGTCATCAAACTTTCTCTTGCCTTTGTCATGCGCAATTCTATTATCTTCTGCTGCAGTTGATGATGGTGCTCTCCTAGATCCTGCTTCATGCTCTTTCGCTAACCATTCCACAGCTATGCCAACCAGTTCATTGAGCTTGGAGACGTTGTAACAATATATCCATGGGTCTTCCTCAGCTCAATGACACGCCCCGTGGATCCAAGGAAATTTCACTGTCACACAGTGGTCATTTAAAAAGCAATGCGAGTCACACAGATTGAAATTTTTGCTACCGAAAGTAAACCTTTTGAACTCTTCTGTTTCAGCATCAACATTCTTGAGATTTTGTATCTCGTACAACTTGATACGCAAAGGAAGAGCGATCCAAGGTGCCTTCTTCTTCATGTGCAGTCTAGATGACAACCCTGTCTAGATGTGATATGACTCTTCTTGCATGACGAGCTTGTCCATGGAAAACTTCAGTAAAACATGCAGAGGCTTCTTCGCGTTGTACATCTGTATGAAGGTGCCAAGGGGTGAGGCATACCAATCTTCCATTTTGATCAATGCCTCCATTGTTGCCTGCGACATGCAAGGTGGATCCTAATTAAATATCATTTTGTACACTAGGGTGACAAAGTGGTTTGAAAACTGTGTAATGACTCTACGGAAGTTGCATTCAGAGAACAATCTGCAATAAGTGTTCATAGTTGTTTCTGAAGGTGTCCATGCCCACTTCAAACCTAGGAACTGCTGATGGCCACATATTACATCCTGTATGTATGTGGACATGTATATCTATGCTTACTGACCTTTGCGCAGATGCCAGGCTCCTGTCACTTGTTCCTTCAACCTAAGAGCCAACATGTCAGACTAGTTGTATGGCCTTCCTTCACTGGCCAGTTGGTCTAACGCAATCACCCAACTCCACGGGAAGGTGTCTCTACTCTCTTGGTCGAATAAGCGGCATGCAAATATGACCAAGTATTGATATGCCTTCTGTAGTATCTTCTTCTTTGAAACTAGGCTAGGTGTTGTCCTGAACTTGGTTGGTTCTTACACCCAACTCTTCAAGATATCTCTGGAGTTTGCATTGCTGCATGTGCTAAATGGTTTCTCCATTGTGATCATTGGTTGTGACAAGTTATACATCTCCTGATAGTCCTTCTCCCTCAAGGTAGCAAGCTCTATCCTGCTAAAACTATTCAACATCATCATCTTAGGATTAATGTGCAAGACAATCCAATGTATCATTTCTGCGCATGGAAACGTGGGATACCTGCATGCAATCCATTATAAGCTAGACTTGTGGATGTTGACATAGACCCCGCTGTCTTCTAGATCTTCCTAAAATATGCCTAAGAATGTGTCATTGATGTCCTGCCATTTTGACTTGATTTCTCTATCTATGACTAGCTTGGTGTCTTTGTAAACAAGCAAGTCCATAGACACTTGTTCAACTGCATCTCCAGCTTCACTTCCAACAATGTCCTTTGACCCTGCTCTTTTGGGGGCCATTGCACTTGTAATGTTGAGGGATGGACAAACACCTACTATACCTAGAGACTTAGTGACACTCATGGAAATAAATATGTCAGTTAAAAGCCAAAACAAATTTGAGGACTGACATGCAACATAGTCGGGTGACTGACAGTAAAGATTACACAATTTTCATCAGGAGGCTGGAAGACTGATTGCCAAAACTGCGCAAGGCACAATTCAGGCTATCAGGAGGCTGACTGACTACTAGAATTTTACAATGCATAGTACAGTCTACCTACAGAGGGATGAAACTGCGCAATGCGCAATTTTAGTCAGCAAGGTCATGCATGACAAGAGACTACATTGTGCAATTTTATGGGTCAGCAGGGCATTGCCTCCCAGAATTATGCAATGCAATCCTGGAGGTCAATGATGGCTAGGTTCTGGAGGGAAGGTAGAGCCTTCACTTCTAGAAATGTGCATTTCTGTCTGGCTGAGGCAAGGTACAGGCCTAGCCAGCCTAGACCCACTGATGAGCAACTGAAAACATGAAGAAGTTTGAATGCATGGCGAGAATGAATGTAAACAAGAGTGAATGATCATGCATGCAAATAGTGAATGTGGGAATGCCTGCATGTGTGTGAAACAAGTCGTCGCAACGGCAACCATTAGTGCGAAAATAGTGTCATGCATGTGACAACAGTGAGATGCAAACAAAAACTAAAATGGTGCTTCTACAAGCTAATATACAGTAAAATTAACGACAACAGGTGTTCAACAAAACTAAGCAAACAACATTCATACAAAGCGACATAAAAGTAGAAAATGGAATTAAGAGAAAACTTAATAAAAAAAATATGAGTTGAATGTGCCGAAGACTCCTAGATGCAATGTGGGTTGCCAGAGCTCCACGATTGATGTAAGGAATGAGCTCTGCAACATCAAAGAAATAAGTTTGAGGCTTATGATGTGCATGCCACAAATCTAGGAAAAAGCGAAACTTGGAGGGAAGTTTCTAAAATGATCTTTGCATGTAACCTCCAACTTCTAAAAATAGATCCCTAGATTTTAGGGATGCTTTTTGCATGTTTCTTTTGCTATTTCGAGAAAAAGTAGCCCATGCATGTAAATCAAGATTTCTCAATCCCAGAGGGAACCATTCAACCTTAAGGCACATGCAACAGTTTGCAAGCCTGGGAAAGGGATTTTTGTAGTTTCTAAGCTGAGCAAGCTTGGTTATCCATCAGGCATTGCGCAATTTCTGGGGTCAGTAGGTCACTACCTCCCAAAATTGCACAATTTCTGGGCTAAAGCCCAGTGACTAGCTAGATTGCACAGTTTTTTGAGGGAGGGTTGCCTAGCTCGATTACGCAATTCTGGAGCCCAGCAGATAGCTCAGTAGGATTGCACAATTTCTGGAGGGGAGGTTGGTTCCCCTCCAAAATTCCATAATTTTCTGAGTGACCATCTCAGCCAAAAATTTGCCTAAGTCTGGAATGGAAACCTGTGATGGGAAACAAGCAAGTAGACATACACAAGTTGGGAAGCCTTTGAAACTCAACTGAAGCCAATGTACTTGATAGTGCAAGACATGTTGATAAAGTGGTTGGTAGGGAGGCTCCAAAACTAAGCTAAGGAAAAATTTTGGAGGGTGGTTGTGGTCGCTACAACACTTGGCGACACACTGGTAGAACTCCAGCTCTCTGAAAGGACCTTGTTTCGTGAAACACAAATCTAACACCTCCGGAAGTATTGTTCAGCTCTTTGATCATTTTGACTCCCACACTAGCTTGATTGAAAGATGTAGCATCTGCCATGCTCTTGGTCGGTTGGCACACATTCCAATCCAAGTCAACACATTTGTTTCGATTGGTATGATGGGTATATTGGTACACAAGCAATATGATAGTCAGAGTTTAAGTTTCATCTCTGGTGTTGCTCCGTTGCCAACAGGCCTAGACAGTACCCTAGCAGAGTCACGCAGGAACACAAGCATTGCTCTGCTTCCAGTGAGCCTGGTCAGTACCTCAGCAGAGTTACTTGAATCACCTCTATGTGTGGGAAGCCTTTCTCTTCTTTTGCCTTATTCATTTTTCATTTTTCAAAATTTTTCACATTTTTCCTAACTATGCATAAGCACTTATTCATTTCATGGTGGAAGAGGGATCCCGACTTATTGAGAGCAGAAGAGGTTGTTCCTTTAGAGAATTATTTTGTATATACCTCTTACATACTTGTTAAGGTTTCCCCCCTCACCTTACTCTACTTAACTGAGCTGACAAAGGTTAATCCAAAACAACCGACTAGAGTAGGTGATACTAGTTAGCGTGCAAGCGTTGTGTTTTCATCAAGGTTCACTTCGAACATTACAAATTTTTCATTGGTGTATCTTGGAATAAAGAAAATAAGTTCTACATACAGAGACAAGACAATAAGTAACCAAGTATTGATATCTGCACAAGTCCTCTTGTACTCTACTCTTTCTTGTTTCAAGAGTGAAACATGGTTTCATGCGAAACTAACCTACGAATGTAAACAAGAAAACAAAGAAATAAAAGAGCGAAGAGCAGAAGAAAAAATGTGAAAGCAACCCGGGTAAGAAAACATGAAATCAAGCAAACAAACACACAAAATTAAGAAAGAAAACATGCATGCAAGAAAACAAGGTAAAGAAAACACTACTCCTACTCTTGAGCTAATGGTGCATGGGCTTGATCATGTGAAGTGATATTTCCAATGTAGCCACTGGCACATTGGTCAACCCATTTTGGTGAAGGCATGGTTCATGAACAATGCAGTTGCGCAAATCAACAAACATGAAAGAAATGACCATGAATACAAACACACTCCGAGTCTAAATTCATTCATAGAACATAGATGATTGTATGTGTGTGACATGCAATCCATGTAATTACCATGGTGTTGTGCGACTTTGTGTGCAGATGTTAAGCATACGCATTATCTTGACTGTGATATGCAAGAAAATGAGAGAAACAAAGACAACTGCATCGCGCACGCGTGCTCGCTGTGTAAGATTCCTAAAAATGCATGAGCAATGGGATCATGTCATTCGAGTGGAGGAAGAGAAATCTGTGTGTGAGATTAATCTTCAATGCATACAGATGAGTGATGAGGAGCCGTGGGTGTTTCAAAAATTTCTTGACGTGAAGTGAAACCAACCTCAGGACAGCGAGGGCCTGACATAACCATTAGCTCGGGTTGTAATGCCTCAACAGTCTGTGGGGTTTCAACTTCATTGATAGATAGATCATCATAAATAGGCGGCTTTGAAAAATCAACAACAATAAAATCATCATTGTGATCGAATATAGGAGTAACTGGATCATGATAGCTACAATCATAAAAATCAATTATTTCGTTGGCATCCTCATGATCAAAAAAATCAAATAGAGGTGTAGATGAGAAGAAATAATTTTCACCCTTTGTGTTTCTGGAAAAAGCATATGAAAAATCAAGTGGATTTTCAATGAAGCATTTGTCCTCTCCATTGTCGAACGATGGGCTAACATCCGGTGTATTCTGCGAATGATCAACAATAGGTGCATCTGTTGGTGGATTTATACAAGAAAAATCAGTGATGGCGGAATCACCAAAGAGGCCAGGGGAAAGTGGAGGAGGCTCAAATAGAAGGAGGTCATCCTTCACCGTGGGTTGATGTTCAGGTTCCCAGTCATAGTCATCATGAATGACAGCGTAGGTTGGTTGTGCAACACCAACTTCGTCGATGGCTTGATCCTCGTTCACCACATGTGTAGAGTCTAGAATGGAAGGACACAAGACATTGCAATTCGGAGGATCAGAAAAACACACAGACGTAGGCCAAGGTGATCATACAACCCATGGGCTTCACAACAAAATCTACATGAAAATTGGGAGAAGCGATGTTGGGAGGATATGATAGTTGAACAAACATGTGTGCATGTTCTCCCACATCACTTTACGGTGGTGAAGTTGTTTGATGAGAGGAAGGTGGATAATCACTTGTGATAGCGACTGTGTTCATATGTGATTACGCAACTCCATCACCGAAGTATGCTGAGCATGGTTGAACTTCAACTTAATCTTTGGATTGACAAATTTGGTAAGGCAACATTCAAATTTGTCCATGGGATACTGGAATTTCATCTGACTTTTCAGAGCTTCAAAATGCAATACATGGAAGCGTTGCCAAAAATCCATTGGCGATTCTTGTGGAGTCTTCTGTTGTTTTAACATTTTTTTGTCAAGAGGTTCTAGATCAAAATGATGGAAAGTACATTCAATGATATCATAGAAATATTCAAGTGAGTCCACGCTGCCGAGAGACCGATTATGGCACCATCGTTGTGGGGATTTGTGAAGTGTGTGTGAAAGAAAGAAACTGGCCTCTTCATCAGAGAAGTCGTTTGCATTATCAATAAATGCATAGAAGTCTTTTAAGTACTTAGTCCAGGCCACTTTGCCTTCACCATCATACATGAATTCTGATAAGAGATCAAAAAATTCCTTTGTGATGTCGAGATGTTCGGCATAGGGGAAACATTGTAGAGGGATGAGTCTAATGATATCCATGACAAATATGTGAAGATTCAAAATAGGATGTAAGGGCTCAGCATGTCACATGGCCCTCCTTCTAGCACCAGATATGTTGATGGTGACGGACCCACCAACATGTTAGGGGATCTCCCTGGTAAGAAGTCCCAACTAGATCTCACACCATTTGGTGTATGAGTCCCAACAGTGGGTCGTATAATATCGCCTTGACCGCGGTTGCATGCAAAGGCAAGTAGGATGTCCTTGTTGGTAGCAAGGGTGTGACCAGCACAGTAAGCCAAGGAAGGTGCATGAAGGGTTCTAACACACAAAAGGTGGAATGAGCGTGCCTTTTGGAAATTTGTGGAAAAACATTGCTTGGAAGGGAACACACGAGAAAAGATACATCACAAGCTGGAAGGGAGGTAAACTAACAATCCAAAGTGATGGTTAAACCAACAACACATCTCAACAATATTTGTACATACATATATATAAAGATTCCATACATACATGTGTAAGAAAATAGATACATATATCATTAGTGAAATCAAGACAACTGAAATACAATAACAACATATGCAGGAAACATATTGGCTCTATTATATTAAGAGTGAAATATCAAATCATAAAATACAACCATGACCAGCCACTAGCTCCAACAATGGAACATTACAGTCACTGACGCCTACTCCTCCAAAGAGATGTGCTAGCTCTGCATTGTGGAGAAGCCAAGGCTCGTTATAATACATTCCAAGCTTTCTCTAAGATATTCCTATCGGAAGCTTGGGCACCAAAATCCTTTACAATGAGTTGTGAGGTTTTATAAATGGAAAAGGGTGGGGTGACACTTAACATTCCTCTTTGTGACTCTTCACCTACCTTCATGACTCTTCAACTACCACATGAATATTACATTCGACCATCGACACTTGGTCTTTCACTTTTACAAGATGTTACATTACAATCTGCGCATGTACCCATGCAAGACAAAATAGGCTTGCACAAGCCATGCAAGACACTACTATGACTCGAACAACTGTGGGAAGACCAACCCTTTGACATCCTCGCAATGATCAATGGTGGCGAACTAATGCCAAGCTTGGTAGTCCTTGATGGTGTCCGTGTGTTCAATCGTGACATCTTGCTGAAATCGAACTCTTGCCTCCATTGCATATGGGTACATTGATCGGGCACCTCTATCCAACTCATCTGCTAACATGTGCATCATGGTCTTGAGTGCAGCTAAACTAGCAACATACTTATGCATAGTGCCTGCGCTGATTTTCAAGTCTGTGTTGGTGGCTACATGCATCAACTTGACGAAGTACATGTCCAGCTCCATTTGGACTTGGTTCTTTGACTTCGCTTCGATTAGCGTACCAATAAATGGGATCGCATGCACGTGCACACTAACATCCAAGCTTATGAACAGCCATGCATTCGAAGCCTGCAAACTGGTGATGAGCTACGGGAGTTACTCATAATTTTAGATCTGACTTCGGATACATGCCTTCAACTCTACCACCTTGGGCTTCATCATATTTGGCAAATTCAATGGGTTTCCTTTGTATCTCATTTTCCATGTCTGCATGTGGTCGACATCAGTATGAAAATTTGAAAATATGTGTGATCTCCTAGCACAGCACTACTACTAACTGTTGAGATGGACAATGACCTTATGCACGCATCAAATATGGAATACAACATCTGCATGATTGTGTCAAGGGATGATGCTTCATCTAGTATCACTCTCTTCAAATATTCTCTGGCGGATGATGTGACATGTTCTCCTCCCTTCTTGGCCGCTTGTAACTCCTTAGTCATTCACTCGTTCTCTGCTATCAAGAATCAGACACTCGAGCTGGTGGCTTAGGCATATGCTTTGGTAGCATCGGCCAATGTTTTTGGATGCTTGCACACATCACATACGATCACTCATTCTAGAAACTGCACAGGAGATGTGTGGACATCCAAAGTAGGTACTCTGCGTTGTTTCACAACTCTGTGTTGCGACCCATTGAAAGATATGTTGTGCATCTCCGCTTCTGAATTGTCTTCAAGGATCTCTGTGTCTCCTTGATCGCTTGGGAATTTCTCTGCTTCCAGATCCGATGAAGCTGGTGGGGTGACCTCTTAGTTATGAGGCATGAGTTTTGTATCCTGATCTGACTCTAGATGCACCACATCTGTATCCATTTACTCTAGTATCTGTTCAATCTCTTGAGCTAAGTCCTGCTCCCGTGACTGCTCACCCTGTTCGCTTTGTGCCAACTACTCAAATGAGTCTATAACTTGTATGGGTGCAGTTTCATCAATCTGTGCATGTTGCACCTCCTACTGTCTCTGTTCCTATTGTGCTTCCTTCTCTCTTCTACGCAACTCCTATTCTTCCCAGAGTTGTTGCTTCAACTCTTGCAACTCCTTTCTACTTCCTCCATCCGCCATTTATCTCTTTGCCTTTACGTGTTCCTCTTGTCGCATTGTCACTTCTTAGCCTCAATCTCCAAAACTACTTTAATCACGAGTGGATCTACTTTGAACTTGCGGCTTTGTTCTGCCTCTGCGTTGTCATCAACCTTTCTCTTTCCTTTGTTGTGTGCAAGTATGTTACCTTCTGATGCTACTGATGCTGCTGATGATGGTTCTCTCCTAGATGCTTCTTCGCACTATTTTGCTAACCATTCCACAGCTATGTTGACCGGTTCATTAAGCCTGGAGAAGCTATGACAATATCTCGATGGCTCTTCCTTAGCCCAATGACACGCCCTATGGATCCAAGGAAATTTCACTCTCACGCAGTGGTCCTTTACAAAGCAATGTGGGTCGTTCAGATTGAAACTTCTGGTTTCGAAAGTAAATAATTTGAACTCTTTCGTCTCAGCATCATCATGCTTGAGATTCCGTATCTCATACAACCCGATCTGCAAAGGAAGAACGAGCCAAGGTGCCTTCTTCTTCCTGTGCAGTCTAGCTGACAATCCTGTCGAGATGTGATATGACACTTCTTTCATGACAAGTTTGTCCATGGAAAACTTCGATAAAACATGCAGAGTCTTCTCTGCATTATACATCCGTATGAAGGTGCCAAGGGGTGAGGCATACCAATTTTCCATGTCGATCAATGCCTCCATTGCTGCCTATGATATGCAGGTGGATCCTGCTCAAATATCATTTTGTACACCGAGGTGACAAAGTTCTCTGACAATTGTTTGATGACTCTGCGGAAGCTGCATTCGAAGAACAATCTGCAATAAGTGTGCACAACGGTTTCCGAAGGTGTCCATGCCCACTTCAAACCTGGGAACTGCTGACGGGCATAGATTACATCAAATATGTATGTGGACATGTATATTTGTGCTTGTTGACCTTTGGGCAGATGTCAGGCTCCTATCACTTCTTCCTTCAACCTGAGAGCCAACATGTCAGACCAGTTGCATGGCCTTCCTTAGCTCGCTAGTTGGTATAACGCAATCACCCAGCTCCGTAGGAAGGTCTCTGTGCTCTCTTAGCTGTTTAAGTGGCATGATAAGATGACCAAGTATTTATATGCCTTATGCAGTATCTTCCTCTTGTAAACCAAGTTGGGTGTTTTCCTGAACTTTGCTGGCTCTTTCACCCAACTCTTCAAGATATTTCTGGAGTTTGCATTGTTGTGTGTGCTCCAGGATTTCTCCATTATGATCACTGGCTGAGATAAGTGATACATCTCCTAATATTCCTTCACCTTGAAGGTAGCAAGCTCTGTCCCACTAAAACTATTCAACATCATTGTCTCAGGATCAGTGTGTGAGACAATCCAATGTATAATGTTTGCGCATGGAAACACAAGATATATGCATGCAATCTGGTACAAGTCAGACTTGTGGATGTTGACATAGACCCTACGGCCTTCCAGATATTCCTCAAATATGCCTGAGAATGTGTCATTGATGTCCTTCCATTTCAAGTTGATGTCTCTGTCTATGACCAACTTGATGTGTTCATATATGGGCAAGCCCATAGACACGTATTCAACTGCATCTTCTATTTCACTTCCAACGGTGTCCTTTGACCCTACTCTCTCGAAGGCAATTGTACCTATACTAATGAGGGACAAACAAACACCTCCTATACCTAGAGACGTAGTGACACTCATGGCAATAAATCCATCAGTTAAAAGCCAAAATAAATTTGAGGACTGACATGCAACATACCTGGGTGACTGGTAGTAAAGATTGCGCAATTTTCACCGGGAGGCTAGGAGAATGATTGCCAAAACTGCACAAGGCACAATCTGGGGTATCAGGAGGTTGATTAACTATTGGAACTGCACAATGCACAGTACAATATGTCTGCTGAGGGCTAAAACTACGCAATGCGCAATTTCAGTCAGCAAGGTTATGCATTCCTAGAGACTGTATTTTGCAATTTTCTGGTTCACCAGGACAATGCCTCCCAGAATTACACAATGCAAGCCTGGAGATCAATCCTGGCTAGGTTTGTGCAATTTCTGGAGGGAAGGTAGAGCCTTCACTTCCAAAAATGTGCATTTTTTTCCAGTTGAGGCAAGGTCTAGGCCAAGGTAGCCCAGACTCGCTGACAGGCGACTGAAAACATGAAGTTTGAATGCATGGTGAGATTGAATGTAAGCAAGAGTGAATGATCATGCATGCAAACAGTGAATGCAAGATTCAAAAAATGGGAACGCATGCATGTGTGTGAAATGAGTCATAGCAACGGCCACTGTTAGTGTAAAAACATTGGCATGCATGCGACAACAATGAGATGCAAACAAAAAATGAAACGGTGCTTCTACAAGCTAATATACATTAAAACAACATCATGCATTCAACAAAACTAAGAAAACAACATTCAAACAAAGCGACATAAAAGCAGCAAATAACATGAAAAGAAAACTTACCCGGAAAAAGTTGAGTTGAATGTGCCGAAGACTCCTAGATGCAATGTGGGATGTCAGAGCTCCACAGTCGATGTAAGGAATGAGTTCTGCAGCGTCGAATACATAAGTTTGAGGCTTATGACATGGATGCCACAAATCTGGGAAAAAGAAACACTTGAAGGGAAGTTTCTAAAACGATATTTGCATGTAACCTCCAACTACTAAAAATAGAACCCTAAAATTTAGGGATGCTTTTTGCATGTTGCTTTTGCTATTTCGGGAAAAAGCAGCCCATGCATGCAAATCAAGGTTGCTCAATCCCAAAGGGAACTGGTCAACCTGAAGGCACATGCAACATTATGCAAGCATGGGAAAGGGATTTGTGCAGTTTATGAGCTGAGCAGGGTTGGTTGTTCCTCAGACATTACGCAATTTCTGGGGTCAACAGGTCACTTCCTTCTAGAATTGCGCAATTTTTGGGCTGAAGCCTAGTGACTGGCTAGATTACGCAGTTTTCTTAGGGAGGGTTGCCTGGCTGGATTGAGAAATTCTGGAGACCAGCAGGAAGCTCAACAGGATTTTGCAATTTCTGGAGGGGAAGTTGGTTCCCCTCCATAATTGCGCAATTTTTTAAGTGAACATCTCAGCCAGAAATTTGCCTAAGTCCAGAATGGCATCCTGTGATGGGAAACAAGCAAGTAGATATGCACAGGTTGGCAAGCCTTTAAAACTCAACTGAAGCCTGTGTACTTGACAGTGCAAGACATGCTACTAAGGATGGTTGGTAGGGAGGCTCCAAAACGAAGCTAAGGCAAAATTTTGGAGGGTGGTTGTAGCCACTACAACATATACTTTCTTGAAAAAACAAAAGTGGGAGTTGGCCTACAAAAAAACCCATAGGATTGAAAATTGATAAATATATATATATCGATTTTGACCCTATTGGTTTTGTAATTCATATTGTTATTTCTCAATTAGGTCTAGCCTAGGGGATTGATAGAAGTGTTATCCTCCCAGTGTAGGACCATTTCCCACAAACATGTTGAATCAATTTCTACATTAAAACCAAAGTCATAGGGTTCATCAAATTTTACCCTCTAACTTTGAAATTTGTTGAAGCTCAACCAAAAGGTCAAATTGTTTAAGTTCGATTCAAGAAATTCATTGATTTTAACATGAGTTATCCAATTCTAGCAAGTTTCTCTTGTTATTGGTATCAATTTGTCAATCATATGACATATCTCTCTAGAATCCTATACCTAATGACACAATGTTTGACTTTATTGAAATGAAAATAGACACTACCAAGATCTTTCCCTCTGAACAACCTACCAACTCTGGCCTATGCATTTCTTTCCTTGCAACAACTTTCTAACTCTAGCATTTCATTCCATCTATTAAGTTTCCTTCTATGTTGGTTGGTCTACCTGATTTTAATATGTAACCATGCCATTTGGGTTATAAATTTCCCTTTGTGGTGTGTATTCATTCACATCTTGACCATAGATGATTTATATGAAATTTTCATTCATTAGTATAATGCACTAGTAATAGATTAGTAATGAATTCCCACTTTTCATCACACTTTATTTTCATTTATATGGAAATTGGAAGTTTCTTTTTTTTAATTTTTACTAATTGTAATCTTTTTTGTGTATAACTCCATCATGATCCATGTCACATAGTCATGGATTTGATCGATGCTAGTTAATTTTAGAATGCAACTATTTCATTCATCCATTGCTTATGCACAAACAATTGAAATCTAGGTTTTAGAATATTTTTGCAAGCAAATATTTGTTTATTGCACCATCATGCATGTTCTTTGATTTGTTATGGCCATTTCATGAGATTTTTGACAAGTGACCCTTCTTCTATATTTTTGTATCATCCACTTTGATTCATTAGTATTCAAAACTATGTAGAAATTCTCTATGGATCAACTAGCTCTGATACCATGTAGAATTTCCTGCAAATTCTCTACAAATCTACCTCCGAGATCTATGTAGAAAATCTGATTGTAGATTAACTCGATAATGCAATATACCAAAGCAATATACTATAATCTACTTCTACTATCAAATTTGCAGAAGCTTAAAGATTGAGCTGAATCAGAGTTGAACACATATAACCATAAGAAGAAGAATCAATGCACATGAAACACAGAAAATACTCAGGGGAAAGCCTCAACTAAAAACCCCACTATATATATTATCACACAAGGTGGAAATACATCTTACACAAATCCTTAGCTCTCACAGCTATCCAGCTCTCAGTACAATCCTCCTAGATGCTCACAGGCAATCAAAGCTTCTCACAAGCCTTCTCCTCTACCCTCCAAGCTCCTATTTCCTTGTGCAGTTACCTTTGGGATGATCACCTTCACCCAGTGTAACACTGCACTCACACACTGCTCTAACAAACTGTCAGAACTCCGCAATCCTCAAGGTTTGAATTCCTTCTGCATGTGAGAGTTTTCCTTATAGGAAAATTCTAGCAGTTAATAGTACATTGTCCCTATCTTTAATCTCAACCGGGTCTTTTTCTGAATAGACATGCATGATTTATTTATGAGAGAATCTTCAGTTATTTGGAGTACACTAGTTTGATGCATGCATGCATTAACTGACTTAACTCACAATTAGGTCCTCAAACTGTTTGGAACTAATTTAACTGGACATAACTCAGTTAACTGCTAACTAATTACAACTCAAATACAAATCATCCTTATCTCCTTAATTAAGGGATAATCTCCTTAATTTAAGGGATAACTGTTGCATGACTTCACAAATACTTCTAGCTTGAATTTCTCCAACTAATTAACTCAAGATGAATTAATTAATTATTTTTCAAGCAGTTGGTGAGACTAAATTTGAATTTTAATTCTCAATTTTAATTCAAGGAAAAATTAAAATTGGAATATTCTTGTTGCCACATTTCAACACTCCCTCTCAACAAGAAAGGGATTACTTGCCACCCCAATCCCGTCTCTATGGAACTTGAATTTACACTTTGACAATGCCTTAGTCAAAATGTCATCATCTTTCTCCTCGGTTGGAATATACTGCAACAACAAGATCCTCCTCGCCACACAGTCCCTGAGATGATGACAACGAATGTCGATGTGCTTGGACCTGTCATGAAATACTAGATTCTCAGAGAGTTTGATACAACTCTGATTATTACAATAAATCACCGTTGGATCCATCCTCTGATCAAACAAACCAACTACAATTTTCCACATCCAGATGGCCTCACATGATGCCTGACTTGCAGACATGTATTCAGCCTCTGTCGAGGTGAATGCAACCGACCTCTGTTTCCTGCTGTACCAATAAACTGCAGCTGACCCAAGGTTGAAAAGTCCACCTGATGTGCTCTTCCGATCTTATGGACTCCCTGCCCAATCTGCATCCGTGAAGCCCTGTATTTTCACTCCCTCTATTCGTCTGTACCATAATCCATACTGAGATGTGCCTTTGAGGTATCTCAAAACATGCTTAGCTGCCTTCCAAAACATCTTGGTAGGTTGAACCATATCTTGACTCATCTGGTTCACCACATAGCAAAAATCTAGTCGTGTGTTTACTAAGTACATTAGTGAACCCACAAGCTTCTTGTACACAGTAGCCTCTACTACTTCTCTTGAAGTAGCATCCTTCTTCCTCCAGTTACTTACTAGAGGAGTCTACATGGACTTGCACTTCTCCATGTGGAATCTCCTGAGTATCTCATTGGCATACTTGCCCTAAGACACAAACAACTCCCCATCCTTCTGCCATACTTCCAGGCCAAGGAAATAATGCATGAGACCCATATCTTTCATCTCAAATTCTCTTGCAAGGTCCCCCTTGCAATACATGATCAATTGATCATCACCTGTCAATATAAGATCATCAACATAAAGTACAATGATCAACTGCTTACCTTTCATCATGATGTGGTACAGGTTCGCATCCACTTCACTCTTTGTGAAACCCAACCCGGTGAAGTAGTTGTCGATCTTGGTGCACCAAGCACGAGTTGCTTGCTTCAACCCGTACAAATTTCTCTTGAGTCGGCACACATGCGACTCACGATCGAAGGTCTCAAAACCTTCTGGTTGCTCTATGTACACCTCTTCTTAAATATTGCCATTAGGGAATGCAACCTTCACATCCAATTGATGGATATTCCAACCCATCTGTGCTAATAGTGCCAACATCGATATGATAGATGAGTACCTTGCTTCGGGAGAAAAAATCTTGTCATAGTCAATCCCCTTGACCTGTGAGAAACCACGTGCAAGAAATCTTGCCTTATGTTTCTCCACACTACCATCAAAAACTTTCTTTACCTTGTAAAGCCCACAGGAACTCACAACTGACCTGTTCTCCAATCTTGGAACCACATCCCAAACACTGTTATGAATTATGGAGTCATACTCCTCCACCATAGCATCAACCCAAATCGGCTACTACACTGCTTCCTCAAAGGAAGATGGCTCGGTCTCAACACATTCCCCAAGAAGGGCCATGTATCCACTATACCTATCAAGTGACCTCCTTTGTCTGTGTTGAGAATATGGTTCTCCCACATTCTCTCTCGCATCTGACAATAATCTATCAGCTTCTCTTGTGTGCTTCCATCCATCTTTGGAAGACTCTGCTTGAGTGGATGTCTCCACTCTTGGAACCTTTGCATATCACTGCTCTGCATCAGTCTGAGGCTCCTCTTCCTTAGGAACCAACAGTTCCTCCATAGCCTGTAGTTGGAGCTCCCTCTCAATGGAAACTCGCATGGCCTTCTACTCATCAAACTTGAGATCTTTGCGAACCACTGTCCTCCGACTAGTAGGCAAGTACACCCAATAGTTGTGGGGTGTATCAGTGTACCCCACAAGTATCCCCAACTCAGTTGTCGGCTCAAGCTTCTTCCATGCATCCTTTGTCACATGGCAATATACCAATGAGCCAAAGATCCTAAAGTGACCCACATTTGGTCTCTTATCGAAGAAAGCTTCCTATGGTGTTTTCATCCCAAGTATGCGATGCGGGTTTCTATTCTACAAATAGACCGTTTTGTTGCATACCTCAGCCCACAAATGAAGTGGTAGGCCTTGGTCATGCAACATCACCCATGCTGCCCCTACAATCGTTCTGTTCTTCCTCTCGGCCACCCCATTCTATTGTGGGTTATGAGGTGTCGTCAACTCTCATTTAATTCCTTCCGCTGCACATAAGTCCTTAAACTCTTGAGAGACATACTCTCCACCGTTGTCACTTCTCAAGGACTTGATCTTCTTTCCTGATTCTTTCTCAACCAAAGCTTTCAACTCACAAAAATTTGAGAAGGTTTGGTCCTTCTTTTCTATGAAATAAATCGAGCATTTACAAGAAAAATCATCAATGAAAATCACATAATACCTTTGCTTCACGGCAGATGTCGTCGATAATGGTCCACACAAATCAGTATGAACTCACTCTAAGATCATTTTTTCTCGACTGTCTCGATCATGAAAGGAAGACTTGGTATACTTTCCCAAGGTACAACCTTTGCATGTGTCAACTTTCTCAAGTTTACCTTTGGGAAGTCCAGTAGAGATCTGTTGCATTATCTTCAAGGCCCCATGATGCAGATGGCCCAACTGCCTGTGCCATAACTTGCCAATGTCTTGGCTTTGCACCAATTCTTCTTTCAAACTCAATGTAGCACATTCATCTACCTCTAGTTTATATATATTCTTCACTTGAATCCCAATCCTCTTGATCTGACCCATGGCTATGTGTCTTAGGAACGCCTTTCCTTTACTGAAGACAACATCATAGCCTTTGTCCTCCAACATCGCGACTGATACCAAGTTCTTCTTTAGTCCAGGCATATACTTCACATTTGTCAAGGTGAGAGGAGCTCCATGCTCCCTCTTAAAAGAAATCGTGCCTTCTCTTGAAACACTATACTTTCCATCATCACCCATCTCTATGCGCATTTTGAGGTCTTTCTCCTCCAAGGTACTGAATAAAATTTTATCACCGGTCATGTAGAATGAGGTTCCATTGTCAATATACTAGACACAACCCATCATCGATGCACCATGCATGTGATGAGGGTAAAGTCCATTTCGAACTAAGAGGCTAATGCCTCACCTTCTGATCCTTCCGAGGATCCCTTCTTGGACTTCTTCAATGGGCAATTAGTCGCATAATGTCCCATCTCAATTGAAGTATGATATGAATTCGATTTGCACCTACAACCCTGAACTTTAAACTTTGAATTCTCTTCTTAGTAGACTGTTCATATCTCCAATAAACTCAGCTCCGATACCATGTAGAAATTTCTTTATGGATCAATGAGCTCTGATACCATGTAGAATTTCCTGCAAATTCTCTACAAATCTACCTCTGAGATCTATGTAGAAAATATGACTGTAGATTAACTTGATAATGCAATATACCAAAGGAAAATACTATAATCTATTTCTACTATCAAACTTGCGGAAGCTTAAAGATCAAGCTAAATCAAAGTTGAACACATATAACCATAAGAAGAAGAATCAATGCACATGAAACACAAAAAACACTCAAGGGAAAGCCTCAGCTAAAAACCCCACTATCTGTATTATCATACAATGTGGAAATACATCAGAATTACACAAAGCCTTAGCTCTCACAGCTAGCCAGCTCTCAGTATAATCCTCCTGGATGCTCACAGGCAATCAAAGCTTCTCGCAAGCCTTTTCCTATGCCCTCTAAGCTCATATTTCCTTGCGCAGTTACCTCTGGGATGATCACCTTCACCCAGCGTAACACTGCTTTCACACACTTCTCTAACACACTGTGAGAACTGAGCAATCCTTAAGGAATGAATTCCTTCTTCATGCAAGAGTTTTTCTTATAGGAAAATTCTAGAAACTGATAATACATTGTCCTTGTCTTTAATCTCAACTGGGTCTTTCTCTGAATAGAAATACATGAGTTATTTATGAGAGAATATTTAGTTATCTAGAGTACATTAGTTTGATGCATGCATGCATTAACTGACTGAACTCACAATTAGTTCCTCAAACTATTTGGAACTAATTTAATTGGACATAACTCAGCCAACTGAGCTAACTAATTACAACTCAAATACAACTAATCCTTATCTCCTTAATTAAGGGATAATCTCATTAAGGGACAATTGTTGCATGACTTCACAAAGACTTCTAGCTTGAAGTTCTCCAACTAATTAACTCAAGATGAATTAATTAATTATTTTTCAAGCAGCTGGTGAGACTAAATTCAAATTTTAATTCTCAATTTTAATTCAAGGACAAATTAAAATTGGAATATTCTTGTTGCCACATTTCAACACATTAACTTTTGTGGTGTGTATTCATTCACATCTTGACCATAGATGATTTATATGAAATTTTCATTCATTAGTATAATGCACTAGTAGTAGCTTAGTAATGAATTCCCTCTTTTCGTCAAACTTTATTTTCATTTATATGGAAATTGGAAGTTTCTTTTTTTCTTAATTTTTACTAATTGTAATTTTTTTTTGTGTACAACTCCATCACGATCCATGTCACATAGTCATGGATTTGATCAATGCTAGCGAATTTTAGAATGCAGCTATTTCATTAATCCATTGCTTATGCACAAACAATTGAAATCTAGGTTTTAGAATAGTTTTGCAAGCAAATATTTGTTTATTGCACCATCGTGCATGTTATTTGATTTGTTATGGCCATTTCATGAGATTTTTGACGAGTGACCCTTCTTCTAGAGTTTTGAATCATCCGCTTTGATTCATTAGTATTCAAAACTATGTAGATATCCTTATGCATTTCTAATTAGCATGGTCACAAGTTTACCCTTTGTGAAATGTCAAGGTTTGATGTCAAGTTCGCTCTTTGCTCATATTTATTTTCTTTGTTTGTTCTTCTTCTTATTTTTATGTAGCTCTCTTTACACTATATGAAATTGGGAGTCCAAATTTTCTAAATTCTTGTACACTGTAAAATATTTTAACCTTGTAGCTCATCATTTCATATAATTGACAAACATTTCACCTGGCTACTCATTTGTAGGTTTTGAATTAATTTTTCTAAGAAATATTTCTTGGTCCACCAAATCTTGCAATATTAGTTGTGAGTCTAAGATAACCACAATTGATTTAAAATGATTTATTGTTGTTTGGATGCAGAATTCTTGAAAGGTTTTAATAAATATTTTCTAAAATTCAAGTTTCTTACTTATCATACCATATGTGTGTATGTTATCATATATTTAAAACCGTCTTTGGATTGTTCCATAGTGATTTCCCCCCTACACTTCACATGTCCTCAAAATGAGGGAGAGTGTTTAGAAAAACATTTTACCACCCCGCATTTTTCAAAACTACGTGAAAGACACAAGAAAATGTTTTGCCAATGTACCTGACATGTCTCACAAAATTGGGGACTTCTAGGCAACGTGCGTCCCTATGGCCCCCAACCTCCCATTCCCTGTTATCACATCCCCTTAACTTGCCCCCCTAGAAAAAAAGTATAAATATAAATATAATAAAAATAAAATAAAAAAATCCATTGCATAATGATGAATTGTTATGTTGTTTTTTTTTAATAATTTTAGATATGGGGTTCCTTACACTATCCCCTCATCCCCATGAATTTACTTAAAATTTTAGGGGTTTCTCTAGACATCCTAGTGTTTGTTTCTTCTCTCCCACACTTATACATCTTAGAACTTTGTGGAAAACTATGTCTTTGCATTTATTTTATACAATATGAAGAAATATATGAAAGTTCAGTGTTTTGTATAATAATAATAAATGTTATATTCAAATTAAAAAAAATTACAACTATTGTTTTGACATACAACATTAAAATTTAAGCATAAAATGTAATCAATGCTTATAGTAGAACATCACATAAAAATTTCTAGACTTGAAAGGTAGGACATCAAATTCCAACCATGCATAGAATGACCTTGTTTAATAACGAGATATCATTTTATTTTTATAAACCATGAATATACTAAAATTTTCTACAATTGAAAAGTAGGACATCAAATTTCAACCATGCATAAAATGACCTTGTTTAAGAACAAGATATCATTTTAGTTTTGTATTCTAGGAATATATTAAAGCTTTAAGAAGCTTGATAAAATAGTTGTATACACTAAAGGATTTTTGAAAATTTTGAGAAGGAACAATGGTGTACATTAAGAGATCAACTGACGGGCCTCTAAATTAGACATAAATTAAGGTTCATCTGACCATCCTTCAACACATTAAACCTCTCTTTTTCATTAAATAATGTAATTTTAATTTTAATATGTTCATTATGAAGGTTTATGGATAATTGCATATTTGTACCTAATATTATTTATTTTTGTGGAATATTGTGAGAATATTGGATAGATTATGGAGATTTAGAGGAGGAGATAATCTAGGGACTTGCTCCCTACTACAGGAGGACCAATATTAAATAATAAATCAACAAGATATTCTGGAATTATGGCACAGATTGTGTAACTCCAATGATTGAGAAAATCTAGGAATGTGTTCCCTACCATTTAATGCAGATTCCTGGTATTAGGAACCAGATCCATTAATCGAGGGATTTTGGTTGGGAAATCTTCCTCTTTTTATGGAGAATGATTCCTAATCATTTTGTATAAGTACCAAGTCGAATTTGCCTCTAGGGGTTGTTTTTTTCTTAGTTTTCTTATGAAGAGAACTCGTATTTTTGCAACTCCGTTGTCATTTCTTATGATGATGTAATTATTTTGATGGAAATAATGAAGATTGGTGTCATGTTCAACTTCTAAATCTTGGTCTCCTCCATAGGACTTTGAGTTTCCTTGGGTTTGGCCATCCTAGGAGCCTTAGAGCCCTTTTGTATCATTTATTTTTCTTTTTTTCACTTCTTTTTCACATGCATCTCTTGTTCTTGTTTTTTATTTCTACATTTAGTATTTATGATTTCTTATTGTAAGATTGAGTTAAATGGTCAAAATAAGTTATTTTGCATAATCAAAAACATCATTTCATCCTTGGAACAATTTTGGAAAGTCATAGTAATCATTGAGATACTTGGATTAGTTTGTCTATTTCCAAATCTAGATTTCTAAAAGTCCCTTGTGGCAAATAACAGTAAATTTATGTTATTTTTTAGAACATGTTAACAAGCTTCAATCGAGTTGATTCCACTTGCATTAGATCACAAAAACATTCTAGTTAATAACACAAATCATCCCATTGATTTTTCACTTGATTAAGTTAGGCATTTGATAGATTTACTAGCTCACTAGTTCTCGAATTTCTAGATTTTAGATTAGTAATTTTTTGTTATTTTTTAGCATGGATTAACAGAGGTCTTTTTGAGTAATTCCACTTGGGATGGAGACCTAAGACATCCTAATCAATAACCAAATTTGTCCCATCCAAATTGGATTTGATTTTCTTGATCATTCTGTGAATTATAGTTTCCTGTAGTAAATTTGTTGTTTCTTGTAATACTCTTCCAACATGTATATACTTGCCCATATTCACTCAAGAAGCTTGGTTATGATCCCTTAGGGTTGAATCAAGACCCCTAGGCTCTAAATCAATTATTAGGGAAGACTAAATACCAGTTAGGACTTGCCTCCTTACCCATGCAAAACATTTCAATGATTTGGGCTAATGGACAAATTTATGAAATAGATAATACAATGATGATATCCACATCTAATGAACTCTGTTAATGGATCTAAACTCTTTGAAATGTAATGGTTGACATTTAGTTCATGATCTTTACTTTATGCAATTATAATAGGTTTCTTTCCTTATATTTTGTTTCTTGCAATATGTTAAGGTTTCCATTTCGAGCATTTCATTTTCTACAATTAGTTTAGGATTTGATTTCATTACTTCATGACAACAAAGAAATGACACATTGTATGCTGCACATATAGTGTTGATACCTCTTAAGTTTGTACAAACCCCTGGTTGATAATTAAAGTTGGTAGTCTTGGGAGTTGCAACATTGAAGCTCATCATCAACTAAAGAATTAAAATTTGAACATTAGATGAAATAAGTGTTTAAATTAGAACTTCTCATAAAAATATTCTTAACTTGTGAGGCGGGATATCAAATTTCAATCCTACATAGAATGATCTCGTTTAATAATAGGATCCTATTTTAGTTTTTTAACCCGGGAACATATTAAGGTTCTAGGAAGCTTATAAAACAAATGTGTACTTTAAGATATTCTTGAAGAATTTGAGAAGGACAAAAAGAGCAAGTTGTTGCACACAAATGTCAGTTACTTTTAGTAATTCCAACATGATAGGAAACATGTATGTATATAGTTTCTCTTTTGTGTTTCTTCTATTATTTTAAGGATTAGCTCTCAAAATGACTAAACTATTGTAACAAATTACTTCAAAAGAATTGAAGAATAAACACAATAATTCACAAAAATACAATCATAACACACATAGAATTGTTTATTCCATTTAGTTCAAGGTGAATTTAGACACGGAGGTTTTCGACTAAAGATAAATATATTGTTCCATTGAGACTTCAAGCCAACAACAACTTAACTCCACATTCTAATCTAGGAAAAAAATCTTGCTGGAGAGAATCTCTCATATCCAACTAAGATTCAACAACCTCCACAATAATAGACAATGCATATGTGTAGATAATCAGGAACACTCATTAGGCACACCAACAACAAGTATTGAAAAATAATAAACCAGCTAGTGAACACTAGAGTCATATTTTCTAAGGAAACCAAGATTGTCATTCAATATTTCATGATTTACGTTGTTGGGATTTTGCTTATAGCAAACATGAAGTACAAAAGCTCATATTTTGAAGTATATTGCTCATAAAATTTGTTTCAAATATCATTTAAAGACTTGGATGCCTCTAAAATAAAACTGTAGTGAAGGTAGATATAATATCGAACAATTTGTCAGGTTGCAAAGGACAACTTGGTCAGAGAAGACTACAAAAAATTTTAGGTAATTTCAATCCAGTAATGATGATGAAGATAATAATGATGAAAAGCATCCATTAACAATAATATAATCTATCCTATCTTAAAAAATAAGAAAAAAAAAAAATTTGAGATTTTTTAATGCATTGCTATAAATATCATATATTAATATATGGTGTAAAAGCATTTTGGAAGTGAATATAAACCTAAATATCAAATTTGTTTAAGAAAATCAAGCCTCAAATATACCGCATCGTGTTCATAAAATTGGGTTTCAATTCTTGGTTCTATGAAACGTTCATAGGAGTGTAGGTGTTGAGTAGGATTTTAGATTCAAGTATTGATTCCCTGCTTTCCCGCCTCTGCAGAAAAGTCTTGTACCAATGAGCAGATAGTTTGGGATAACGCTTCAAGTTGTCATTGAAGTCCACATAATGAAGACCAAAACGCGAAGTGTAACCACTCAAAGCTTCAAAGTCATCTAGGAGAGTCCATATAAAGTATCCACGGATGTCCGATCCATTCCTGCCACAATGAATAAACGTTTTAGGTCAGAGATATTCATCATTTCACAAATTCCTTGATTTCATTAATTGTTTCATAAATGGTGTGCCTTAAATGAAACATTGTATGGTCTTCGTATACCTTATTGCTGCAAGCACATACTGAAGGACATCATGATGGAGATACTTCCTGAATTGGTCATTCAAAGCCTCAGAAAGGGGAATAGATGAATTACTAAGCTCTGAAAATCCTGTCCAGACATGAAAGCTGACATTGTAAGTCCAGAACAGATAATTAGATGGTCAATGATCAAAGTGTAGCACCAATCTGTGTATATTTTCTTGAACCTGCATAAATCCTCAAGTGTACAAAGAGCTCTCATTGAGGACCTGAAAACCTAACTTGTGGTAGAGGAATAACATAAGAAGAGTGCCCACCATTTTCATACACAATAATAGGAATATTATGGGAACGGTCCTCAATATATTGAAGCACTGCCTGCATGCTTTGTGGTACAACGGGCAGACCAAAAATGGATCTCTGCCACAAATTTCAGCATGAGGTAAATATTTTTTTGTCTAGATATAAACATACTTAGAACGTACTGTTAAAAATTTATAAAAAAAAAATTAGTCGAATTTTTGGATTCTATTTGTCTCTCAGTTTAGAATTATGTTTCTAAACGAAGGCAGAGTTTAAATCCAAAATTTCTATGGAAGTGTAAAAATCTACATACTCATATTTATAAAAGGGCTCCTGCTAAAAAGAAAAAGAAAACATATGATTATAATAGGACATGTGATTCTTCAAAATCTTCTTACATTGACGCCGAGGGGAATCCCATCTCGCTCCACTGCATTCATCAAGCAGTACAGAACAGCCATAAAATGTTCTTAATACCAATGTTCTTGGAATGTATCACTTTTGAATTTAAAATAACATAAAACTTCAACGGATCAAAAACATTTTCCTTTATGATTTCAAGACAGTAATGTTATTGTTCATAGATTTAAGGAGGCCAAGTTGAAAGGCTGTTAGAAGATGAGATTTATTGAGTGAAATCTATTTGTGAGAATGACTCTCATACCTGCCATTCCAATGGACATATCTTGAGCATAGTCTCTTGACACAAGTTCACCTTTTCTTGGAACATCAAAACAATACATGGTTACATAGTGATTGACACCAATGAAGTCCAATGACCCTCGTAACTTTTGAGCCTGTTCCTTTGTAAATGAAGGTAACCGAGAACCCACTATATTCCTCATGCTCCCTGGATAGTCTCCAGAAACAAATGGATCTAAAAGCCTGGATTTTGGAAAAAGAAATTAATTCAGGGTGGTTGTCTGCCCTCAACCAAACAAAAGTACACCTATTTGCATCCACTTCAACAATATAGCTGTTAATTATTTGGATCACTACGAAAACCCCAACTGAAAAAGAGGAGAAATAACAATTGGTGAGACTGCTCTATGGCACTCAAGGTTCTGGAAACATAAGTTAACTTGAAAATTCATTGTTAAAGAAATCACTCACCAGCCCACTATAAAATCATTTGCTCTTTGAGTAGCAGCCACATCTGTGGATTTATTGGTAAGAGGTATCATCCAGTGTACTAAAATTACTAATCCAATCCAGCCCTTTTGCTTTTCCTGCATTCATCGAGAAATTTAGAAAATCTCATAGAATGAATGGAGATGAACGTAGATCAGAGAGGAAAAGAACCTGATAGGTTTTCCTGTACAGCTCCACAGCAGCTATATGTGATAGCAAAACATGGTGGCCAACAATATAAGGCTCAACAGTTGAATTTCCAGCAGTACAATTTCCAAATGGTTGGGAGCATCGTTGAGGTGGTAAATAGCCTAGATCATATCCTGCAGTGCTAAACATATTGGGCTCATTGAAGGTGGACCAATATTTCACTCGATCACCAAACTCTCTGAAACACACATCTGCATAACCTTTAAAATCCTCCCTGCATAAGATCGAAGTAGATTAGAGAACTCTGCTTCTCTAACCATAAGATTATTGATGCACCAATAAATGGATGCTTTGACTTGTGTGTCAACCCACATGGGAAGAAAATTAAGAACAGGAGATGACATAAGATGTTTACACAATCTGTGGATTTAAGAAACCTCCATAGGAATCTTCCAGAGCTTGGGGCAGATCAAAGTGGTACAATGTAACATGTGGTTGAATGCCTGAGACATGCATTGTGTCACAAATAACAGTTTTGAGGATGATAGTCACAGGAATAAAAACAAAGTAGAGAGACAAGTTTGTCAAGAAATAAAACAAGAGCCCTACCATGGGACAAAAGCTCATTTATGAGGTTATTATAGTACTCAACGCCTTTTGGGTTGATGGGTCCTTTACCATCTGCATCAATACATGTAAAATAGTTATTTCCTACCATTGTCCATTGTGTGTTTACTAAATTCTCAGGATTAAGCATGTGGTCAGAGATCAAACAGAAATATACCAGGAATAAGCCTGGGCCATGAGATTGAAAATCTATAGGCGTCTACTCCCATCGCAGACATTAGATCAATATCCTCCTTCAAAACCCACATGAAATTTTGCATCAGGTTGATACCCAAATCATCTAGGAGTTTAACTATTGAAACTCCTGTTGATGCATTAGTATGAAAACAACAATAATGGGGTTGGACATGCACATAAAGCTTGGGGATGGCTTACAAGTAGCCACTGTATATAGGTTTGTGCTAGTGACATCTATTGATCTTAGATTTGCAGATATTAATACCTTGTAACGATGGTATTGATCAACAGCTACATCTCCATTACTTCCATCCAGACTAGTCCCTGACAATACAATTGAAAAACAAACAACAGCTCACTTCCAGTTTGGCCTTGAAAGTCCCAAAGTAAAGTAAGGAACTGGGTAGAATGCAAATGAAGGGATGAATGAAGATATGTGGTGAAACAGACCTTCCCTGTGAGTGAAAGTGTCAAAGATGCTTGGTTTCCGACCATCTTCTGCTGCAGCTCCTTCATACTGCAGAAAACCAATTGTGGATTTTTCACATTAACATCCCACTCTATGAATTGGGAAATGGGCATGCCTTCCCCATAATCATTGAACGAATGAATGTATACATAAATATATGAATGATGAAGCAGAAAGAGACCTGGTAAGCAGAGGAACCAACACCAAATATGAAGTCTGGAGGAAAGTCGTTTCGAGAGAGGTTTTGTGTAGAGGCAGAAACAGTAGACAGACTCACCAGGATCAGCAGTTCTATAATCGAACCTACCATTCTCATGTCTTCTAAAATAGTACTAATTAATTGAAGATTGTAAGGTTAAGCTTAAGTACAGACAAGAACAATTAGAATGAAATTGAGGATGAAATATACTAATGTAACCAGCTCAACATTGGTGAGATCGGAAATTGGTTATCTTTGACCTCGATTCAGCCGTGGAAATTGGTTCATATTTGACATCAATTCCAGAAGTGACAAGTAGAAATTGGTTTATCGTTGACGTCAGTTCCAGAAGTGAGACGTGGCCGCATTCAGAAAGGCTAATTGTACTGAGAGGTTCAGGAGTTTACGCTGGTTTTAACTTTTTCTTCAAGGAAGTCAAACAATTATTTTATTTCCATCCAAATCTTTGGTACGTTAGAAGGGTAGAAGTTTTGTAAGGGGGCGCGTGTTCTCAAATTTCTGGACTCATACTGAGTTATAAATTTATCGTGTTTTGACCTTTACTAACTTCAGGGCTATAATGAGAACCAATCGATTCATTGTGATTATAAACTTCTTGCCCATATTTGTAATTTAACCTTAAATCCAAAAAATTCCCAAAAAAAGGCCCACTCTCACTAACGGACTAAATGTAGTTTTTTTAATTGAATTATAAAATTTTAGTTAAGTAAATTAATTTATATTTATTTTAATTCTAAATCTATTAAGTATGGAGAAGGATTAAATGTTTTGAGTTAAAAGCAATTGTTTATAAATGAGTTTTTTTAAAAGATTTTTTTTTGGTTTTTTGATTTAATTGTTCTACTAAGTATTTAGAGGAATCAAATGTTATGAGCTAAAAGTGATTGTCTATATTGAAAAGTTTTCTGGTTGATTTTCTGATCTAATTTGTTTAGAATACGGTAGGATTCATTGACATCACAAGTTTGACAGGTGAACTCTTCACAATCAAAGTGCCCTCATAGTTTTTGAGGGTACCAAATCCATATATGTAGTCAAAAAACTAGTTTAAATAACACAAATCAAGATTTCACCACAATTTTTTTTCCAAAACTCCAAAAAATCTCACATATAAACAACTCACACCTAAAAGAGATTTGATGCCTCTCAACCCTTAATAGATATTGAAATAAGATGAATCTAACCTAATATAATAAAAATCTTATAATACATATATCCTAAAATAAAACTAAAACAACAATAACAATTGTAATACTATTATTACTTCTTAATATTTCTCTAATTTTATATAATATACATATTAATACTATAATATAAATATAAATATAAATATTATATTATATTTAATATTAATAAAAAATATAATAGTTTATTAAATTACTAATATTAATAGTTAGTTGAAAAAAAATGCTCTATATAGCACTATAAAGCTATTTATAATGATTTAATATATATAAATATAAATATTATTAATATAACATAATATTAATATTTCATATTATATAATTTTAAAATCTTAAAATATCAAAATCAAAATAGGCATATAGTATGTGAAATTATAAATATATTTTTATATATTTTAGAAAAGTATCTTCAAGAAATAATTTAAAAATACCTCAAATATTTAATATTCTAAAATTTCTGCATCAGTTTGAAATTATAAATATATCTTTTAAATATTTTTAAAAAGTAATTATCAAAATCAAAATAATCGTACTTTACAAGTAATCAAGATATGTTGACTTTAGTAATGTGGATGAGAAATGGAGCCATTTAATAGGGTGGACATCTCATAGGAAAGGCACGAGAGGATGTCTAGTAAATTAGTATATATTTAATAGGGATATGTTATATAAAATTGCAAAATATTTTTATTAGTTTCACAGATTATTTAAGAGAATTTTTAATTGGAGTTGTTTATCGAGGTGGAGGAATTGTTTGGATAGTCAAAAGTGGATGGAATCCCAGCAAAATTTTTTCAAAAAATCTTGAAGAGGCAGTGTTTGAATCATGTTTTTGATGGTGGAAATAAATTCAGCACCATCAAAAACTTCTGTGACACCTAAAATTATGAAATTCAACAGCTTTTACTTGGATTTACAAAAATCCTTACCGGGTTTTTTAAAAATATAGCCTGAATTTCCATAACTTTCAAGACAAAAAAGCATAATGGTTAGACTACCACAGGTTTCTACTTATGATGAGAGAATTTTTAATTTAATAGATTTCTATTTATGGCATGGATGTCCTCCGGTCTTGTTTAATGAGAATTTTAGAAAAGTGCATCAATGTGTTGTTAGTGTAATTGAAGTTGAATATTGAAAATATTCCTATGTTTCTAGCTGTAATTCCATATAACCATACATGTATAATTCAATATAACTCATACATGTATATGTATTTATTAGTAAAGGTTATTTTGTTTTTTTAATTGTGTTTTTATATGTATTTAAAGTGGAAAAGACTTTGATGTTAAGATTTATTAGTTTAATTTATGCTTTACAAAATTCAATTATAAGTCTTTATATATAACAACAAACAAAAAATTAATTAGCAAAGTGTGTGGGGATGCATTATTGAGATTGAAATTAAATAATTAGGAGTGTGTGGGGGTGTAGGCTACCAAGAAAATGCTCAACTTGGAGATTTTAGCAAATTCTAGGAGGGACATTTTGAAGATTAGAACAATGAAATGGAAAACCTAGTAAAATTTTTAGATTTTGAAGAATCTAGCACCTAAGTGAAAATCTCAAAATTTTGATGGTGTGGGAAAATGATGGAAATCTTCCAAAGCATATGCTTCAAAATATAATAGAAAAAATAAATAAAGCTCAAAAGTGATTCATACTAAAACAAACTAATAAAACACTGTAAAATAAAATAGGAAAATATAATTAATATTTATCCAAATGACATTGACTTTCAAAGGTTTGCACTTACCTCAATTTGTTTGTGTACATAGTATTGAGGTCAACTGTTTTTTACCTACTCCCACTTATTCATGTGTACATATAAATTCAATGATTATGTGATTAAGAGATTGATTGTATGTTTTATATTTATACATTTACTTTTGATGTTGCAGTCGACATTAAATTGGGCATTTTTTATTATTATTAGTTATAATATAGCTAACATTATAAAATGTTGACATACAATCTTTCTTACATTACATCTAACACATACACATCTCCCCCATACTGGGTTTTAGAGCGCCCCTTGGTGCAATGATTAAAATCTCTCTCTCTCTCTCACACACACACACACATATATATAATCTCAAGGGTTAGCTCAAGTCTAGAGTCATACATGAAGTTATTTGATATTGTTGCTAGTTATTGTTGATCACAGGTTCGACTCTCTTCGATTCCCATGGGGCGAGGCCTCACAATCAAGGTTGATAATTTACCTGGTTTTCCATCCACGAAATGTGGGGAAGTACTATGAGGTTTCTTCTGTGTTTTCATCCCAAGTATAATATATATATATAATATATATTATATTATATATATATATATATATAGTATATATATATATATAATACTTTGGATCATATGAGGTGGGATGAGTTAGGGGCGTCATCACCTCGCACAATCAATGTTATTGAGATGCCCCCTTCAATTCTTAATTGTTAAGCATGTAGTCAACTCCAAACATTTATGATATTAGGTGGAAGGTGTTAATACTCATGCTAGATGTTTTGATGTTAAGGTTGCCTGTAAAAGGGCTTGTCTGAATCACGTTTGAATGGCGATGGTCATTACTCCTACCTCGTCATTTTTACCCTCTAGGTTTGATGCAATTTCTAGCTATTTTTGTTTTGGAAAATGAATAACGTACGATTTCCTCCTCCTTGCAAATATTTCACTATATCCTTTCTCTTATTCTCAGTCTCTATCACAAGCTCTCTCCATGAGTGAAGGGGAGCATCCTCCAAGGCAGTTGTTTCCCTATGATATCCTTATTTGAAAGACTTATCTTGTTGGATGCCTTAGCTCTAGTGCTTTGTATATTCTAGAATTGTGAGACAACGGGCTTGTGTTCGTCATGGAAATGATAGTTGAGGGAGAAAAGGGGTTCTTGTGCTCATTTAAGGGTCGAAACCTCAATTCGGGCATTTGTGAAACAAATTCCTAAGATGGTGCATGAAGAGATTTAGGATTTGGATTTAACTATAGTAGTGAATCATGCCTGCACATTAGACTCTATAGATATCTCAAATTGGGTTCCATATTAGGCACACTTGAGGGATAAAAAATCCCTTCCTCCTTACATTAAGCTATATTGGAAAATAAAATTGTTGTTGGGGAAGGTCATGATGGACTCGAATGAATCTGAAGAGGAGATCTTGCTAATGCTAGATAAAGTAGTGTTGAACTAGAAGGAGAGGAGGCTTCACCTTAGGCATATTAAAGACCAACTTCCTCATATCCCAAGTCCTAGTGGTTGCAACAAGGAGTACCCTAGCCCAATTGAGGTGGATGTTTCAAATTATCCTTAGTTTATATGGCTTTATTCTATCAATTTTCATGGCTCATCATCCATACAAAATATCTTTATGGTGGAACAACCAATCCATGTCACAACTAGAGCGCACAACTATGAGAATCCTAAGAGTGTTACTTCCATATCAGAACTTTTTATCCCTACTCAACATGATGGTCTTCTTCATTTTGATAACCCATCGTTGAGTAATGCGTGACATCCTCCTAAACGCGCACTTCATAAGGCTACAAATAATCCCAATGCAAGGGCCACTCATAACTGCAACATTGTGGAGGATATGACACAACCATTTGTTGTTATATCTACACTCGAAACTTCGCAAAGTTTCCCCACACAACACAAAGCACTTCTAACTTCCATTGGTGGACTATATCCCTCATATTTAAATATCATCACCTTTGATCCATCCTCATCGAAACATCGCCTTCCACATCATATGGCCTTCCATATCATAGTCCACATCTTTGGACAACACATTCATTGAATAACCTTGGACAAAGAGGAATCTACTTGTATTATGTCATCAAAGTGTTGGAAAGCTCTTGGATCACCGACTTTTTCACCACCTAAATTTGCATTAAAGGCCTTTAATGGGAATACCCTGCAACCTTAAGGGGTTTTTCCTACTTAGAATATAACCTCCTATTTGGGTGAAGTTATTTTTATGCCATGACTACTATTGTTTCATCTGTATTTTGTCATGATGTTCCCCCACTAAGGGAAAATAGTCACTATCGACCAACTAACCTTTTGCAAGCCTGATTTTTTTATCACGATAATTAGTTGATTCCATTTATAGGAGGTTCCCCTTCTACTTTTAAAAGCATTGGAGAATGGATGTTCAAAGACTCTTCATTAATGGGAACTTTCCCCTTGCTTCCCCTTGAAATGTCACAGACATCCAATATTATTTACATGCTCACTTCTCTCACTTATGACTCCAATAGATTTGACGATCCATGGATAATCCCTTCTCGTTCAAGCATTGACATGTACAATAGTCAAATTCCTTTGAGCCTCATTGAGTTGGTTTATCAAGATATCAAAATGGTGAATATTAACCCTAAGCCAAGTCTCTCACATGTTGTGGAGCTTGATGCTTATTCCTCACCCACATGGGTTGTCAATAATTTAAGTCCCCATGACTTTGTCGATACTATGATGCCATCTAATGAAGCCATCTTGGAAGCCATGGAGATCTTAGATCCACCTTGGGTAGAATCTCACAATCAATAACATTTCCTCCCTTGTTTGAAACACATGCAAAATGATGACTTACACCACATTGTTTCATTGTGAAGTGTCAATTGGGTGCAAGATCCTTTCATGACACATAATGTGTTATCTCAAGGGAAATTAGAAAACATTTATCCAATCATTCCCATCGATATTTTTGCGAAACCTGAAGTCATGCAAAACATTATTATTAGAGTGGATTGCACTCTAGACAACATCATTACCCATACGACTCTTTTCAAAGAATTCTGTGACTTTTTCACTTGGTCCTATGAAAAATTCTAGCATCGATCCTCAGATTGTAGAGCAACAAATCATCACTTACAAAGGATCTAAGACAATTCAAAAAATGCTTTGGTCAATCAATCATTGCAAAGCTTCTACCATCAATGTGAAAGTCAAAAAATTGCTCAAAGTTGAGTTCATCTATCTGGTTCCCTTGATGAAATGGGTTTCTAACATCGTTCTTATCACCAAAAAACAAAGTACCATTAGTATTTATGTTGACTATAGGGATATTAATTAGGCATGTCCAAAAGATAACTACTCAACCCCATTCATTGACTAGATCATCCATGAATGCACCAATAGTGAGATTGCTTCCTTCATGGATTGTTTCTCCACTATAACCAAATACATATTAAACTGGAAGATCAACACAAAATGGCTTTCATTTTTCCTTGGGGTATGTTCACTTATAGGAAACTACCTTTTGGTCTTAAAAATGTTGGGGCCACTTTCCAGCAGACCATGTCTTATGTTTCTCATGACATTAAGTGAATTGTGGTGGCATACTTGGATGACATTGCTACTCACTCTCCTTGATAGGCTTATCATCCTATGCATCTATGATCCATCTTTATGCATTATATCTGCCATAATATTCATTTGAATCCCCGTAAATGCATCTTTTATGTCATTTTTTACAATTGTTAGGCTTCATCATGTCCATGTACAAGATCATGGTTAATCCTATGAAGGTCGAGGTGATCATCAATCTGCCTCCTCCTTTCCCTATTAGTTAATCTCATGGTTTGCATGGAAAATTATAACAACTTGTGGTTGAATTTTCATGTAAATAAAATAAAAACCAAGGTCATGGGACGCATATTCCAAGTTGAATGGTGTGTAAACATTGTAGTGGGCATAAATTGCGGTTTATTAATGGCTATGGAAATTGGCAAAGGCATTAGTAAAGGAAAAGAGGAAATAATTGGCATTTGATTAAGGAAATACAGGAAAGTAGTAGAAAAGGAAGATGAAGAGACACAAATATGCATGCAAGGGAAATTAGAGAGAAATTAGAGGAAAATGAAGAAAAAAGGAAAAAGGAAACGAAGAGACTAGACATTAATGATAAAAGGTCATCAGAGAAACCATTCACGGTTTTTTTTCATTTCTAACTTTTCATCACTTTCAGAAATAGAACTTTAGGAAAAGAGAGAGGAAGCACTTAGACAAGCAATCAAGCATAGGAAAGAAAGGGAGCAAAAGGGAAGGTTGGAAAAGAAGCTACAACTAGATTTCATTGTAGGTAACAAGTTTCATGTGTGATTTCCTTGCTGAGATTTGGATGCATGGTACATACATGTGGTTCTTTGGTTATTTTGTTGTTATTGGCATGGGATTTTCCTGGATTGACAATTGTTTCATCCTTGCCTTGCCATTTCCTAGATATCCATGATGTAGTGGGCTCTCTATTTTGATTAAGCTTTGGATGGTCAGTAGGATTGGATCCCGGTTGAGGTGGTCTCAGGAAAATTTCCAAGGGTCAAGGGTGGAGACGAGATTTCTCCTATGACTATTGACGAATGGGTGGAGATAGGAAAATTTCTCTAGAGCCGGTGAAGGAAGCATCCAAGCTTGTCTCGATGTTAGTGATTTTTGGACCGATTTAGGTGAAATCATTGTCCTTGAGGGTTAACGTGGTTTGGTCTATGGAAGCGCTAGTTGGTTCTATTTTGGTTTATCCCATATTATCTCACAACCATGCTTGGAATATGACACATGGGTGATTGGCTGAAGAGAGATTTGGTTCAGCCCAATCTATGGTCTAGTGGTACGTGGAAGTCCCTGACTTCGCTAGATTTTTCATATGATTAATATGAGTTAATTTCCTATTGTGATCTATGAGCACATGTAATGGTTATTATGTTGATATTACGACTAGTTTTTCATGTATTTTATTCTTGTTATATGTTGCTCAAAGGCATGGTTGAATGATGTCATATTGCCATGGATCTTGTTCATGATTTAGTTATGGAATGGTTAATGTAGGCATGGGCTAACAAGTTTTGTTGCAGCGATCTTGAGTGGGAATTGGGCCTTCTTGATGATTCACTAACAAAGTTAAGAGGATCATGATCAGATGTGCATTCATGACCTATAGCTACTATGTTCACTACACGCTTGACGAAATGTTTATCATGTGACTGGTATGTTTGAGCAAGTTCTAGCCTTGGTATTCATCATAAATACTTGTTGTCATTCTAGAATGAGTTCTAAAGAGTTTTGGGTGGTACTGGGAAGCAACCTGTAGGTTAGCCTTGAAAAAGTGGCACATATATCGCAATTGCACTGTTTGAACTGGAGAATTTTGGTTATAACTGCATGTAGGAAGGCCCATGAGTGCGGTGGGAGCTTTCCAAATGCATGCATAGTGTGTCAAGCATGTGGTTGGGGCGTAAAGTATAAGAAGTAAAAGTTCCAACCTAGGGATTGATCACCATTGGTTTTTGTTAGTCACCTATGTGATCTAGTGTCTATGAGGGATGACAATATGTTTCTAGTTAGTAGACTCCACTTCCATGACTGGAACTTGGAGGTTGGGTCATATCATAATAACACTCATCTCATGTTTACCCTAAAGAACTAGTAAAAGTGGGTAAATGTGGGATGGGGTGGTTACAGAAAAGAAAACTTCTTACATTAATTCATTTCCAACTATGTTGAGATCACAAAGGGTTTCATGTGCCTTCTCAAAAATGATATACCATTTGTATGGGATTCTTAAGCACAATGATCTTTTGATGCCTTGAAAAATTCCTTGATGTCAGCTTCATTATTGAGCCCTCCTAATTATGGTTGGGACTTCATTTTATATCTCGCAACCTCTTATTCAACTCTTAGAATCATTCTTGTCCAAGGGGAAAACGACCATAATGGCCATGTCATCTACTACCTTAGAAAAGGATTAGTGGGGGAAAACTTTGTTATTCGTACATTGAAAAGTTGGCTCTAGTTTTCTTCTTCATTATTTAATGGCTTAGACACTATATCCTCTTGTGTAATATCATCTTTGTCACTAAATCCAACCTTGTGCACCATTTTCTTCATAGACAAGTCAATGGAAGAAAGTATTCCAAATGGATTATTATCTTTCATGAGTTTAATGTGGAGTTTATGGTCGTCAAATCTAAGAAATAATTAGTCTTCGCAAAGAAGTTATATGAACTCCCTCCTACTAGTGATGGAAAAATGGTTATTGATTCATTTCCTAATGAGACTTTATTCTTTGTTATCTCTTCTAATCCATGGTATGGGGATATATCTCTCTATCTCTAGACCCAATAGTTTCACCACAAGTTGTCTTGTGATTCCCATTGGAACATATGCCACAACGCCAAAAAATAACTCATTGTAGATGATACCCTTATCGCCATGGGGTTGACTTGGTGTTACATCAATGTTTAACACACGACAAGGATGAACATGTGGGAGCATGTGGTGGTCATCTCTCTGGGTTAGCCACTACCTAAAAAAGCTTACACATTGGTACTTTTGGCCAGTAATCTTCAAGGAATGTATGGTTGTGGTTTAAAGGTGAAATCTCTATCCTATATCTGTAAAATATGCACCCATCCTTCTCCCCTTCATCTTGTGGTTGTTTTCGACACTTTTGCAAAATGGGGTATCAATTTCATGTTAGTGGGTCCAAATCATGTTGAGTGCCTATGGTGAACATATTCCCGCTCCTTGAAAAGTTATGTGATATATCTGGTCCAACAACAGTCTTTGTTAGAGGACTCACAATTTGCAAGTAAGATACCTTCAAGGTATCACCCTTATCAACTCTACAAAGCATAGGTCACTTTTAGTATGACACCATAAAACTTTCAATGCATTGCTTCATAAAAATTTTTGCAATTTCCCCTATATTGTATCAAAAAACCCACTAAAATTTACTTTTTCAGTTTATAAGAATGGCAAGGACCAAATCTTACAAGGTCAATGAAGAAACAAAATAAAGCTTTGAAATACTCAAGGCTGCATCATATTTCAAGAAGTTTCCTAATGTAATGTAAAAAGAAACTTCACCCCCTATAGAAAGATTCTCATTTCCAATTACTCGTGAGAAATATGTTATTGGAGATGGTGTCAGTCTAATGCTTGTATCGACCCCTACATAAGCATGCATATATTGAAGTTCAACTTGTTAAATTTACAATATATAATGTAAGAAAAAGTGTAATCTGTGTCACAAAAAAATTTACAAAAGTACCTTTATCACTATAAAGCATGAAGAATGTGTATATAAGTGACCATTTTTTAGTCGACGACCATTTTTCAATAAATTGGGATGAGATAGTGTGCAAAAATTATAATAAATTATTTTGCGGGGAAACAAGTGAATTCTAAAAGTTGAAATTAAAGACACCTTAGAGGTTTACAATATTAATTTCTTAGGCATCAATATTTCATTTCATAACAAGATAAAATAATAATGAAATGGCTAATGCACATATATCCAATATTCAATAGATATATTTTTAAGTTTTACAAAGTTGTCCCAGTATAATTTATGTCATAGTTTGACACTTTATCAGTTCTAAATATTGCCTTTTAGGCAAGGATCAAAGCCCCCAAAAACATTTCATGTTGGTTGGATTTATGAATATAGGATTAATCCTCTAACGCTACACTCCTTTCAGAATTTGAAACTAGTCTTGGGCAAGTTTTCCTTCAGACGTCAAATAGAATATATTGATCCTGATGATAAACAATAGAGAGAAAGAGAGAGGATGTAAGACCTTAACTGAGAATCATAACACATATCAGGGGTCAAGTTGTCAACAATAAATATGTACTTAATTTTTTTTTTGCATTGCATCAACAAACTTACTAAAGAAGATTATGCACAATGTTCCTTTAGAAGTTCAATCATGGAATGTTGATTAGCATCCTCTGCATCTGCAAATTGTTGCAAAAGAAATTGTATCACTTAAGTCCTCAAACTAAACAATGCACATAGTGAATTCAGTACCACTCAGGTTCCAATATTGAAAACAAAAACGAATTAATAAATACTCCAAAAAAAATATTTATAGCAACAAAATATTTTGAAGGTGAAAATTGCACTCCTTGCTCTTGATTTATAAAACATGCTTTCAATTGGCAATAAACGGTGATACCAAACATGATAACTACAGGAAGGCTCAAGTGGAACTAGCTAATGAGAAAGAAGAGGCATTCAATGTCAAGATGATAATTTGAAATACTTTTATCTAGGAGTGAATGGAAGTAGGCATCAAAACCCTTATCTCACCTCTCTCAAAGGATCTGTGATCGTGAATCAAGACCAATAGGAAAGTTTCCTATGGAAGAAAGGAGAATATTAATTAATATGAAATGATACAAAGTGTGCTTTTGACTTCCTTGCAAAGCATATTCCAAGTAGATTGTGGTATCATATCAAATTCTTGGTGAATCTATTCTTTCACCTCTATAGAAAAGTGTATTGGAATTATCGACACAAAAAGAATGAACCCTATAGAAAAGACAATACAAATAGGTTAGGGAAAACCAGTTGAAGGAAGAGCCTATAATGGGTAGTTGTGGCTTTGAGCTCGGAAATGATATTCAAGCCCAAAATCCACAAAGGGATACAAACAGTGAAATTGGGGAATCCAAAAAAGAGCTATAGCCTATATTATGATATTGTCGAAGGAGCTTTGCACACGTATGTGTCAAACCCTCTCTAGTAGGAAGTTGGCTATCTAGAGATACAAACTACTTTTTTTCTCCAACATTTTTCTCATTAAGGAAATGGTTGGAGAAACAATAGGAGGAGCTACATCCATCACTAGCAACTTCAAGACACACTTGCAACATAAAACAACCAGAATATCTTTACTCTTCCTCAAAAAATTAATCTCCTCCTAAGCCATAATTCAACATACAAAAGTTAGAAATTGAAATCAATACAATGGCAAAGAAGAAAAAGGAGAAAATGAATTGCAAAAAAGTCCAAGATGTTTTTTAATCGAGATAAATGATACCCTAAGACACAGAGTTAAACATTGTATAACACAAATAGCTACCAAAAAAGAGCGGAAAAACTGAGAGCAACTTATTCCAGTGAGAGTAGCTTATTCCATTGTTGAGCTTCATCTATACTGCCTTAATCAATTTTGTCGAGGTTTTTGAAATCCATTGATAACCACTTCATCAAAATAAGAAATGGAAACCAACATTGTAAACATTGGCTTAGCCCGAGGGCAGGTAGCTCCCCCTCAAGGGGACTGACTTGAAAAATTTAAAAAGTGATTACTTGGTCTAACTTTAAATACTTTTCTTTTATTTTTTTCAAGTTGTGCATATGCATCTTGCTTACCTGCTTGACTCAATGCCTTATTCAACTTTTTTTTTTATTTTCAACAGGTAATTGCACTCCTATGGAAATTGCCTCCATAGAATACTTTATTGCTTCTAATGATCTTCCTGGGTCACAAAACCAATCAATTAATATAGCAGCACAATCTGATTTTGGGAAAATGACCTTTTGTATAATGTGTTTCCACATCATTACAACCATCTATGGATCATTTGCTTCAAGGTACACTTTTATTGCCATAACATAATTATCATAGAGAGGACAAAATTCATTCTTAGTCATTTCTCAAAAAATGCTTGATCCCTCCTCCACCTCTTTTTGATCCCTCCTCCACCTTGTGGGCAGTGATAAAGGCCTTCAAAATTGCTATTGTAAGACTTAAAATCATGAAATACACCATTAAAAACCATCTCATACAACAAAAGGTCAACAAAATCTACTTGGATCGGGATTGCATTGCAAGAATAAGTGGAAAAATCAGGGACAATACCGTTTTCCATCATAAACTCCTAAAGTCCATAAGCATCCTTCATGTTCTTAACCCGGTAAAGGATTTGCAGTGTATTTCAGAAGGCGGTCAGATTGGGAAAATACTTCCTATTACTCATCGTGGCCAGATACCTTGATGCCTCTTCAAATCAAGAGCCATTGACCAAAATGCTCAAGAAGGCATTATAAGTCGATATGTTGTTCGACAACTATTCGATGCGGCTGACCATTTCTCCTAAGGTAATTATAGCATTAGTCACATCGCCTACAATCTCCCGTCTGTGATCCTCACCTTCATTCTATCAAACAATTCCATTGCTGCTTTCACTTGCTTGTGCCTGCACAAAGCACTGTGAAGACAATTTAGTTTGTAGTCTTTTTTTAAAATCTTGTTGGGAAACGATTAGTCATCCCAAGAAGGAAAAATGGAGGCCTTTGGCCATTATAATCTCAAATAAGCATGCAGGCAGTCTCAGCGTCAGTCATTTTGGAATCCATGATTGTACGTTATTCCTCCCCTTTAGAAATGGGGTGTCAAGTGCAGTATGAAGAGCATGGTGTTTTGTTTTCCATGAATGACTGAATTAATGCATGCACGCAGCCTTGTCTTGTACTGATCATCCCATAACTGCACTCACATCCCTCCACCACAACAAACACTGTGATGGTCACTCAATACTCCCCCTCTTCAATACCAAATTCATGATCCTCTCACTTTTTATGGCCAATCGAAGTGATACATTAAGCATTTCTTTTGGTATTGTCACTCCCAAGCAACAAATTCATGGTTCTCATACTTTTTATTATCTGAATAGAATCGATATATTTGTGGTTCTCATACTTTCTATTATCTTAATGGAATCAATATATTAATCATTTGATTTGGGTATTCTAAATGTTTCATTTTTCAGTGATCTCTGTTGGATTTATAATTGGTTTGGCCCTTTACCAGTTTATAGATCTTAATTATTAGACTTCAAATTCACTTCCCAAACCAAGTGTTGTGCCAATTCAATCCATTTGAAAGAGAGGGAAGCTCCCGAACTCACCAAAGCTAGATAAAAAAAAACCCAAGGCAAGGGTTAACAAAAGAACAATTCAAAGGAAGTACGATTGTATTTTTTACAATCCAACCATAGTGAGAGTGAAGAAACCCCCAGCTAAGGTGAAACAATTAGAACGAAAAAAATGATAGCAATATGCAGACAAAGCAAGGTTAGCAATGTTTTTTTTGTTATTTACGAGAATCCACTGAGAGAGGTCCAAACTGGGCTCTCTGGGGGCTCGAGGCAGCAGTGGCGAGTGAAACAGGGGCTTCATCGATGAGGGCACCATGGAATTCCTTAAGGAAGAATAAAATGATAATGGATCAAGAGTATTGTGCAATGGAGCTTCCATTTTAGATGAATGATGAAGCTTCCATTTTAGATGATAGATTAGGGTTATTATGTAATGAAACATCCATTTAGATGAAGGATTAGGATTACTATGCAATGGCAGTTGCTGCTCATGAGAGATAAACTTCAATGAAAACAAAGTATTGGGGTTACAAGAGTTTCTATACTTGCTTGAGATGAAATCCCGCATTCTGGGTTTCGAACCTATTGATGCCTCTAAAATCGCTGCATCAACATCGGGGAAAACCACCCGGTCTAGACCTTAGTACAACTCCTTTTCCGTTTGGTGTGGTGGCTCTGACTGGATGTAATGGGACCAGTTTTCCAATGATATATGAGTTGTTGGGTGATTGATTTATAATGTATAACGAAAGTGATAAGTGTTTTATTCTAGAATGCAAAAATATACAAATATAACTAATCTATCTCGGGTATTCTTTTAACAACACGATTTTTGATTGTTTCTATTAAACAAATAACCATAAAGATGCCTTATTCGTAAAATAGAAATATGCATTTATATGATGATTACTTGGTTTAAGTAGTTAAACAAAGTAATAATAAAAACATTATCACATTGATCATAATATATATCATTGACATATATATCCAAATGATAACAATTCTAAAACATCCAGAAATGATAAGCTAAAGAATTTCTTGAAAAACATATCTATATCTAATTATATATATAAATATATAATATATATATATATATATTATATAATATATATATATATATATATATATATAATAGCAATGTTGAGAAATGTTCATTCACATAGAGAAATAAGACAAAAACAGAGATAATAGTACTGTATGCATTTGAATTCTCGCGATGTAAATAACATTTAGATTCTGCTTTCCTATTTGGGAACATCTTTAAAAGATGCAATAGTGCAAATCTTATAAAAGCCTCTTTGACAAAAATGTAGAACTTTGGTCTAACTTTTGATATAAAAATATATTGGAAGTACGAGTGGGGATTGGGAACTCTATCTAATAACAGAGCATAAGCGCTTGCTTTCTATTAAGGTCTTATCCAGCTCCAAGAACTTGGTATCCGTAACGCGAGGACTTTTGGAGATTCTGTTGCCATTATCAGCCTTATGATCAACGAGCATAAAGAATATAATATTTTCATCCAACAAACAATAAGCAGATGCCAAGCCTTAATCCACCAAAATTGGGACCTTCGATTCTTCCATGTTCTTGACACCTTTAACAAAGAAGTTGATAAATGTGCCAACCAAGCATGCAACAAATCCAAAGTGAATATCCTTTGCAACAATGTGGAATGCCATCATTATCTTCCTTGATTTCTCTCATGACTTGTGACAGTCCTTCCAAATCGGACGTCTGCAACAACCTCAAGGAGTATCCTGACAGGATCCAATACAATCCTGCCTCTGTCAATTCTCTACCATCGAATGTTTTGCCCCTAAATCCTACTACCTCCTCCGCCCTCTCGATTTCTAGTCGCCCTCATGACCTCCATGAATTTTCCCTCCCTATCCATGTGATCTTGTCCTACCCCTCTTATGGCTAGCTCTTCATAAACCCGCTTCCCCTCCCGCATCTTGGCATCCTGATGCTAAGGCCCTGTCTCCCTGCATTCATGTTCAACAGAGAGTTCTATGTCACTGCAGTGGTCCTTTTCTTCTCCAGTTGCTCCTCAGATCCCGCTTTTAGTGCCTCTTGCAGCGCCAGCCCCCCACACTATCATACTTCATCCCTGAAACGTTACCTTTGCCTCCCTGGTTTAGTGATCATTGCTTGTCTCGATCTCTTCGCTCTAATTGTGGATTTTTCTCCTTCACATTGTAGCTGGTCTCTGCTTTCTATCCCACTCTTCATCAACCCACTTTTCATTATACCACTCCCCCTTTTGCATTTTAGAAATCTGTAGTTGAGGTCCCAAACTCCTGTGCTCAATTTTTGTCTTCCGTCCAGTAGAAAGTTTTTTGTTGCCTCTAACTTTTGATATAAAAATATATTAGAAGTACGAGTGGGGATTGGGAACTCCATCTAATAATAGAGCATAAGTGCTTGCTTTCTATTAAGGTCTTATCCAAATCCAAGAACTTGGTATCCGTAACGCGAGGACTTTTAGAGATTATGTTGCCATTATCAGCCTTATGATCAGCGAGCATAAAGAATATAATATTTTCATCCAACAAACAATAAGAATATGCCAAGCCTTAATCCACCAAAATTGGGACCTTCGATTCTTCCATGTTCTTCGCACCTTTAACAAAGAAGTTGATAAATGTGCCAACCAAGCATGCAACAGATCCAAAGTGAATATCCTTTACAACAATGTGGAATGCCATCATCATCTTCCTTGATTTCTCTCATGACTTGTGACAGTCCTTCCAAATCGGACGTTTGCAACAACCTCAAGGAGTATCCTGACAGGATCCAATACAATCCTGCCTCTGTCAATTCTCTGCCATCAAATGTTTTGCCCCTAAATCCTACTACCTCCTCTGCCCTCTCAATTTCTGGTCGCCCTCATGACCTCCATGAATTTTCCCTCCCTATCCATGTGATCTTGTCCTACCCCTCTTATGGCTAGCTCTTCATAAACCCGCTTCCCCTCCCGCATCTTGGCATCCTGATGCTAAGGCCCTGTCTCCCTGCATTCATGTTCAACAGAGAGTTCTATGTCACCGCAGTGGTCCTTTTCTTCTCCAGTTGCTCCTCAGATCCCGCTTTTAGTGCCTCTTGCAGCGCCAGCCCCCCACGCTATCATACTTCATCCCTGAAACGTTACCTCTGCCTTCCTGGTTTAGTGATCATTGCTTGTCTCGATCTCTTCGCTCTAATTGTGGATTTTTCTCCTTCACATTGTAGCCGGTCTCTGCTTTCTATCCCACTCTTCATCAACCCGCTTTTCATTATACCACTCCCCCTTTTGCATTTTAGAAATCTGCAGTTGAGGTCCCAAACTCCTGTGCTCAATTTTTGTCTTCCGTCTAGTAGAAAGTTCTATGTTGCCTCTGTTATCTCCCTTCTCTCCAAATTCTCTTTAGCTCCCTCTATTCATGCCTCCTGTAGTGACAGTCCTCCTAGCACTCCTCTCTCTCCCCTAAAAGTTTACCTCTCCCACTTCCCTGTTTCACTACTTGTTTATGGCCCCGGCTCCATCTCTATTTTAACTACAGGAGCAATCCCTTTTCATTGTAACAGGCCCCTGCTCCCCGCTCAGCAATAGGATAGTTCTAAGGACTTAAAGATGGCTCGATGTGAAGATTGTTTACATTGTGTAGACCTCCAGGCAGAGTTGGAACATATCAGAGCGCACCAAAGAATCCTGGATGTGAAAATTGACACAAATGCTCAGATGACCAATGAAAAATATGAAGTTGATCTTAATCTTTTCCTCCATAAGGTCTCCTCACTCCAGGAGTAGTTCAACAATCTATCCAATCGGTGCGCCCATGCTTAAGAGTCAATCGAATACTTAAATACATGCTGGAGAAACACAATGTACCCAACACTAGCTCTTCCAACATCAAGAAAGCCGAAGTGGACAACAAACCGGATGAGTCAACGGCTCGCTAGATTAGCCACATCAATATAGACTAGGATGTTCTACAAATTATGTCTTCTTTTATCTCAGTTTGTCAAAATCTGCACTTGCATTTGTTTCCTACAAGTCAGAAATGACAATATCTTAGGAGAATTTTGTAACTCAATCTACCTCCAAGCTCAACCTGTGAGCCTCAATCATGTAATTCAGGAGCTTAGTCTCCCAAATATTTTTGAAATATAACCAGCAGCCGACTATGTTATATATATATATATATATATATATTATAAGTACAGTAGTGCAACTCCCAACTCAAGTTTTTAATAAAAATTTAGGACCCTTTCTAAATACATGAAAGGGTATTTAAATACTAAAAATAAAAACAAACTATCAATAAAAATCGTTACACGCTGGTCTAACAATAGACATATAAATCTGGGATTTATCATGAACATAGCGGTGTTGTAACGATTGAATGAATTCATTGTATCAACTTCTTTTCCTGTGATTGCAGCTGACAGATTGCGAGCATAGGCTAGATTTCTGGAGGCTGACTCATCCTGGAATGTAGCTGAGTTGTATAGGTGGCATTAGAGAGTTCGAAGAACATGCAGTTGATTGCATCTGAAAGACATTTCATGGCGATCTGCTGGCTATGTGGCTTGACAAGGAAAAACCAGAATGTTTCACATGTCAAGCTTTGGATTCCTCCAATCTGTTTTTTCCTGTGCTCCAGCTCCTGTTTCTAATGTTAGTCCAACGATTTTGATTTTGGGAGTTTACCTGGAGAGCAATCGGTGATCAAATTAGACATATGCAAACCGTTATTTATTAATTCGATTAGACCATTCGTTGCAGCTCTGCATCTAGAAGTTGCTCTTTCAGCTTTTATTAACTGGGACTCCCATTCGGAAAACAATATTACTTATGCGATTCTTGTATTCTTGGCAGATTGACAGCCATTCCTTCTTTGGAATCTTGCCAGGACAAAAAATTGGCTAATCTTTCATCTGCCTTATCTAATTCAAGTTTGGCATCTACTGCCTTTTCAATCATTGATGTAGAGATATCGCATAAGGGGTTGGCCAATGATATATTGTGGCAGAGAATATCCAACTATCAGGATAAGGCTCTGGTTATTTCCAAAGCTTCTATTCTGAATTCGCTTACTTGTGGATAACCCTTGTACCTTTCTATCTATTCTTTCATTTGTGCAATTTGTTCCTCCTTTGCCTTCTTTTCTTGCTCACTTAACATCTGAAGCTTGCTCAATTCTTGAGACAACTCCTATTGTTTATGGAGAGTCTGTTCATCAATCTTCTGCTTTTCTAGTTTCAACTGCTCTTTTAATTGTTCGTTTTGCTGGATCTATTCTATCAACTATTGTTCAAGCTAATTCATCTTTTGTTGTTGCTCTGCCGATTACACCTCAAGTTGGGTAATCGTCTAATCCTTTTCCCTCATCATATGGCTAAGCTCTATGGCTTTCTCCATTGTTGTCACTATGTAATCTCCTGCAAACTAAGATAGCTTTGTTAAATCCTCGGAGGGATCGACTTCTACTTTCCATACCATGTTCATCATTTTTGCCTGAGGAGTTAAAAGCAGACTTTGATCAATTTTCCTCTTCTTCCTCTGTCTTTTAACTACATCCTTTTGCTTCGGACTATAAAAGACATCGAGAGGTGGTATTTCTTCAATTTCTAGCACAATCTCATTAGTGGGATTCTCGGGAATAATCTCTATGTCCTGCTGAATTCTGGGTAGGTCGCTTGTTCCTTCAATCAGAACTGTAATAACTTCTGGCTTCTGCACTGTAGGCATTTTTTGTGTAGTGAGCTCTTGGGATTTATTCGGGTTATTGATGATTGAGTCAAACTGCTCCCATTCCTTGATTAACTTAGGATCAATATGAATATTCGTATCAAGGGGCTCACTAGTTCCTTGTTGTGTCTGCTCCCTTTCTGGGGTCCCTTCCTTTCCAGGAGACTTTTCAATAATTTTATCTTCAAAGTGGCCTTCTGGTTGCACCATAGAGGTAGTATTTAACAAACCCAAAGGTAGTGTTCCCAATCTCTGTGTCCTGAACTTGTAAAATTCCTCTGGTCCCTCTGCTCCCAATTTGATTTTTGTCAGTTGTTTCACCTGAGAAAATAACTTGGTTGAAGCAAACAAATCATCATAACTATCCTTCTTATGTTCAAACTTGGTGATTTTGGCCTAAGAAGTGACATTCTAGGCAACAGATTTAGGACCATACTACCTTTTTGAGATGACTGCTAACTTTAACATTTTTATTTTCTCAGCTTCCTTCTCTGCATATTTGAAGTCATGCAGCATGAAAGCTCCACAAAAGAGGGGGGATGAAGGCCACATATGCTTTTTATATTCCTTGACATCTCTTCTACTGTTATCTGATATGGCAACTCTCTCGCAAGTAACTTATTAGGGATGTATAAGGGAAGGACATGAGGGTTAGAAGTGCTACTGAAAAGTCTGATGTAGGTGAACTTTTCTTCACCAGACCAACTACCAATTGTAGTTAGGTCGACAGAGGCTTCCTCGGACAACCTAGGAGTGGGTTTATTGAATATGGCATAATACACAGGGAGGATGAAACCATGACAGATTTTATAAAGATGATCTTTGTAATGGGCTTTCCATAGTTCCTTATGATAGATATGAATGGACATTGGGTCCTGTGGAGTCCATTTCCATCTTAGAATGAGACATTCGGAATTGAAACAGATAGTGTCCATAATATAAGCACTCATATAAAACGGGGGTATTACCTAGATATTCATGAACTTGTTTTTCCTATAATCAAGTATTTGGTTGGCCATCTTATCAGAAAAAATGGTTGCCCAATCCATGATAAAGGAATTAATTGCAACCTCCATTAATGGTACCATCTCTATAGAAAATTTGGCAGAATCATGAACTCCAAAGAGTCTGCCCATCATTGCACTGGCATAACAATAAGGAGATGCCAATGAGTCTATGGAGTGCATACTTGATGATTCATGCTTGTGTTTGGTCGGAAAATGCCTCCATTGTCTGATAAGTTCTGATTCGATGGCGTTTTCTTTGGCGAAAGCCTCCAAAAATGCTTTGTTATATCGCTTCTCCGGTTCAGGAAAATGGTACATTCTTTTGATATGTTCTGCTCTGAAGGACCCGAACATTCTTCCATCAGCCATAAAGAAATTTTTGTCTATGATATTGATGCTTTCAATAACCCTTCTATCCAAGTCATTATAAGGTTTAACTTTGGCGTGGGCTGCTATTCTATGAAGATAAGAGCAGGCCAAATCCTTAAGAGTATTCTCTGATTTGTCCGTGGAATTTGTTGTTGCTACTTCTTCGATCTCTTTCGGATCCTCGGCTTCCAACAAATTGTAGATTCTTTCCCATGAAGCTTTACCTAGACCGAGGCAAGTAGTATCTGATATCAAGACCTTCTTCAATGGTTCCTCTTTGGCTATGATGGGGACCTTTGGTTTCTTTGATTTCTTTGTCATTTTAGTTGGATTCATCAACTCATAGTTGCTCTGCAAAGGAAACAAAAGAATGTAACAAAGAAAAACCCGTTTAAAGCCAACGCAAAATAACAAGATTAATGATAATTCAAATGTGATAAGTAATACGAAATCAGATATTACTACGGATGAAATCCTCGAAGGGTTCAACCTTAACTACTCTATTAATGACTTTTTTTTAACTACCAATCATAATACTTAAATGTCATAATGATATGTTGCATCACACACATTAGTAATAGTCCTTTAAAACGGATCTCTTGGCTTTCCCGATCAATGATTAGCAAAAATCACATATCACAGATCGTGAGGTTTAAAGGTTAAGTTTAAGCTATTTCCATACATAGCTACGATTGCGATAAAGGTGAGAGTTATCGTGAGGAGGTGGGATAATCAACAAATCGTTTGTTTTTCGTTTATTATTGTTTTAAGGCTTAAACCCACAAACATACGTTTAACAAACCTTTATCCAAAAGTGCACTTTTCCTTTATGAAATCACATCGGCGGGTTCCAAAGCGGCTTTTGTTATGTGTTTCATGGTATCTGCGATGGCCGATTGCGACTGCATTATCACATTGGGAGTTTGGCATAGACCTTTGGAATGTTTCATTGTAGACTTGCAATTTGCACTTTCCGATAGCTTTATTGGATCAACGATTGCTAGTGAAAGCTTTAAGTTCATCATTTAAACCAAGAGTGCGATACATATTCTTTTATTTTTTCTTTATGAAAGAGTTTTGTTTAATATCTAAATCGGATCGGACCTTTTCATAAGAACTTTCATGTGTTGTGTGGATTTACAAAATATGCGATTGTTATTGAATTATTGATTTTATCTAATTCCTAAAAAGGGGACCCATTTCTTGTTAAAGTTTTGGATAAAATTTTTGAAATGGGGAGGGTTGTTGTATAGCACAACAATTGGCGATTCACTGGGAGAAACAGTTATCTTTGAGAAAGTAATGCCATATCTACAACTTTCTAAATTTGGAAACAATTGAGGATAAAGAAAACAATCTAAGAATAGTTAGATAAGAATTAATTCTGAATGTAATGAAAAGTTATTTTGTAATTCCTTTTCCAATCCTAAAAATAAAAACATTCTGGGTTTATTTAAGCTTTGATTGGTTGGTATAAATAAAGCAGGGGGCTTCTCCAACTTGGCTTTTAAGTTTACTCTATTGTCACAGTTAGTGCCTTTGCTGCCAGCAGATGTTTATAGTCTCGACAAGGTTACCTTTTAACCATTTAATCATTCATTGTTCCATCCATCTAAGAGTATAACTTTTGAAAGATAATTCAAAAAGATATGTTTACACATATTTTTTCCTTTTTGTCTTTTCTATTATTTTTATTTATTTAAAAGATAAAAAGCCATTGTCCTGGTTTGGTGGCCAGCTATTGACAATGCCATTCACTGGTTGTAATTAAATTGAACAAGCTGGCTCGTGATGAGACCCCTTGTCTTATGATTATAAGCCATTACCTTGTTTTCACATGTAGTATTGGTAATGTTAGTTTAATTAGTTTCCAATGATCATGGTAATCAAGCTCGTGATGAGACCTCTTATCTTTTATATTAGACATATTTTAGAATTACACTCTGAAAAATCAGAAACTTATTGGATGGGATGAATGATTTTCTCCTTAAGAGTATATGGATGACAATTTTAGAGTTGTAGATGCTAAGTTTTGAAAAGTCTTTACTTTTGAAAAATAACCTCTCTTGGCTCTTTAAGACTTTGAATGATTTATAGTATTTTTAAGGTTTGTGAAGGTTATACAAATCTAAAAGAGGCTCTAAGAGTTTTATTTTTAACTAACCTTCCAGAACTGCGATCCACTCCTTAAAGGTTTCCATCTATCGAAAGTAAGTATTTACAATATTTCTTTAAATAACTTTCAAATAGTAAAAGGTCAATGGAAGACTATTTACAACCTTATTTCCTAAATATAAAAATTCAAACAAACAAAATTGCATAATGAATATTTACAAGTAAGAAGGGGTTACCTCCTTAAGTAAAGAATTTTTTCAATATAAGCCCATTGACAGGAAGAGAATCTCTCTTTCCTGATAGATCTTGCAATATGAATGTTGATGAGCCTATCTTCTCAATGATTTGAAATGGTCCTAGCCACATCTTTTGAAATTTAGTGTGTTTTCCTTTATCTTCGTGCGCTTTGTCCCATTTCAAAACAAGGTCACCAATTTGTAAAAGTTTTGGGCCGGTAGAATTTGTATCAAAAGAAGATTTAATAATCTGTTGATGTTTTGCATGTGTAATTCTGGCTTTTTCCATTTCGTCTTATAATTTAAAGATTTGATCATATCTTAATTGAATAGAAGAGGAGGGGTTTCTTCAATAAATTGCACCAGGGCTAGAGATGGGAGTGCTAAGTTTGTTGGTATCACAACTTCTTTCCCATACACTAAGTTGAATGGAGAAGTACCTATTGAAGCCTTCTGTGTTATGCGGTCTGCCCATAATGCAAATATCAAAGACTTGTGCCAATTCTTTTGATTTTGGTCAACAGTTCTCTCAATAATCTTGATGAGATTCTTGTTGGTTGATTTTGCTAAACCATTACCTTGGGGATAGTAGTTTGCAGAATATTTCAATTCAAATCTTCTTTTAAGAGAAAATTCAAGTATGGTATTTCCATAAAAATAAGTTGCATTATAAAGAATGAGAGCATTAGATATGCCAAACCTGGTAATGATGAATTGTTCGATGAATTCGATGATTGAATTAGAGTTGGCTACCTTCAAAGGAATTGCTTCTACCCATTTTGTGAAGTAATATGTGGCTGTAAGGATATATCTATGCTGCTTGGAAGAATGTGGAACAATCTCTCTTATGATGTTCAATCCCCATTGTTCAAATAGTTGTTCAATGTTGACTGGTTGCAAAAGAAAGGCTGGTTTCCTTTGTCTTCCACTGGTCATTTGGAAAATTTTGCATTTCCTTACATAGTCATGGGCATCTTTGAATAAAGTGGGCCAATAATATCTAGCATGTATTATCTTGTGAGCTGTTGTATCACCTCCAAAATGTCCACCCGCTGGACCATCATGTAATTCTTGCAACACCTTTTATGCTTCAGTTTTTTCAAGGCATCTTAACAAAACCGAATCATAATTCCTTCTAAATAACACATCATCAATTATTTCGAAGTGTTTTGCTTTCAACCTCAAGGCACGTTTGTTTTTGTAAGAGAGATTAGGAGGAGCATATCCATCTTTTAAATAAAAGACCAAATCTGCATATTGAGATTCAGAGTTCATGATACTTATCTCTTTTATTTGAAGAGCATTGTCTGAATCTTCATGTTTTCAAATGTTAGAAGCTCCTACTAACAACCTGCAAAAACCTTGACCTCTAACAATTTTTGTTGGTTTAATATCTAAATCGTATTCTTGTAATGTTGTAACCCAGTTGGCTCTCTTATCTCCCACTTCCCTTTGGACTAGTAATTTTCTCACTGCTGAGAATGGAACTATTACTTTTGTATGAGTCTTTAGGAGGAATGGCCTAAAGTGTTTAATAGATTTGAACATAGCGAAAGCTTTCTTTTCTACTTCAGAATAATTAAGTTCAGCACCTTGTAGATTAGAACTGAAAAAGGATATGGGTGCTTCAACTTACTGATCATTGATTTGTCTTAACACAACTGCATAGGAAGTTTTGGATGCTAAAGTATATAAAATAAAATCATTAGAAAAATTTGGAGTGTTCAATGCGGGAGCATTAATGATCGCATGTTTGATTGAATCAAAAGCTTCATTTTCGTTATGCCCCCATTTGAACACTGAATTTTTCTTAATCATGCTCTGTAAAGGTAAAACAATTTGCGAAAAATCAGGAACAAATCTTTTTACCAAATTTATTTGACCTAAAAATGATTGCATTGATTTCTTATTGTGTGGAAGAGGAACATCAGAAATCTCCTTGATTCTTTCCAGATCAATATAAATGTAATCTTTAGATACGATAAACCCTAATAGTTTACCTTCATCAAGAGTGAAGAATGATTTCTTGGGATTTAATGAAATCCCATACCTTTTACAGCATTCAAAGATTTGTTTCAGATCATGTAAATGAATCGCTCATTTCTTGGCGAAGACAGTTATGTCATCTAAATAGACAACAACTAACTTATTAATCAAACCCTTGAATGTTATATCCATTGCTCTTTGGAAGGTAGCTCCAACATTAATCAAACCGAAAGGCATTTTCTAGTAGGCATATGTTCCCCATTTGGTTCTGAATGTAGTCTTTAGTCTGTCATTTGGGTGCACCAATATTTGGTTATATCCAGAAAAACCATCCAGAAAAGGCATTAATTTAGAACCAACAACTGAATGAAGAGTTTGTTCCATTGTTGGCAGTGGGAAATTGTCCTTTTGGATTTCCTTATTAAGATTTCTGAAATCAATGCAGATCCTAATATCATTGTTTTTCTTTCTAACAAGTACTAAGTTAGAAACCCATTTTGAATGTCTAACTGGGAAAATTATCTTAGCCTTCAAGAGTTTATTCAACTCTGCTTTGATCTGACTTTCTAGATTCAGATGTATTTTCCTTAGTTTTTGCTACATAGGTTTTTCCTTAGAAACCATTGGAATTGTGTGTTGTGTGATAGAAGTATCATATGTTTTTAGATCATCATAATTCCAAGTGAAAACATTTTTATATTTGTTCAACAATCTGATAAAGGCAAATCTTTCTTTTGGAGTGAGCCCTAGTCCCAGATTAATATTTTGTAGTTTGGCCTCAGTGCCAAGATTTATTAATTCAAACCTAAAAGTAGAACTTTGGAGTTTTGAATTAGTTACTTGTTTAAACCTTTCCTTGATATCATAAAGATCTTCAAGTTTGACCACATATTTAGGTATGGAGTTCTCCTCGGGTCTTTGTTTTATTTGAAGATCATTGTCATTCTCATCAATAATCTGGTCATCATAGGATTTCTCAGAAGTTAAGAAATTCAAAATGTCTTCATCATGATTAAATACCCTCCAAGTGGTGACATTGTCTGGAACGGATGGTCTAAAAATCAATTCGACTGAAAACCTATCAGGGCTATAATCCTCCAATGGAAGGAGCTTAAAAGCAACATTGGCTAATAAATCAGCTGCTGCATTTTGAGATCTAGGAATGGGAGAAATACTAAATGCTAGAAAATGAGATATGAGGTCTTGAACCAAGGACTGATAATGCTTGAGGTGTCCTAAAAGGCAATGGATAGTATTCCTTACCTGTTTGATGAAAATCTCAAAATCACCAAATACTTTTAGATATTGAACCTTCAGGCCTATTTCTTTGTAAAGCCCTTGAATCAATGCCTCATATTCTGCAGTATTATTTGTACACTCAAATTCTAGTTTGCGTGATAACATAGTTTTTTCCCCCTCAGAACTAACTAAAACACATCCTTCTCCTGCACCATCATTGGATTTTTACCCATCAAAATATAAAGACCAAAATACATGCTTATCTACAATTTTATCTACAATTTCTTCAGCAATAGTAACACACCTTGATGTATCTGTATCATAAATTTTTTTTATCTGCTATGTGAAACTATTAACAGAGAAAGGTGATGATTGAGCGTTAAAATTACCAAATAATGATTCGGCTAAGTGATTTCTGAGAATGTTATTATTGAAAGCTATGGATTGATTTTCCTGCTCAAACTCTGTTATAGTATGGGTCATGAGCTTCTCCTGAATGATCTTAATTTGATTTGGTTTTCCTTTATAGGGAAGCCACATATGAGACCAATCAGTAGAAATTTAACCGTGGAGTTTCTCAGACCAATCCCTGCTTAAAATTAACCCATAAAACTTAGGGATGTCAGTAATCAATATATCAATTCTTTGGACTACTCTAGGATCAGCTAATAACCTAATGGTGACTGAATTAATATCTCCTAATACTTTAACCTTAGTTCGATCCAACTGAACAATATGCATTGCAGATTTTTGGGGCTCAATGTTCAATTTTGAGCAAACCGAGGCTGGCATTATATTTGATGAAGCCCCTGAATCTGTTAAGCAATTGTGTAGATTTCTATTGTAGATTTCATAGGTCAAGATAAAAGGAGGAGTATGAGAATTATATCTATCTCCAATCAAAACAACATCAGTAGCATCTACTTTGTTTGATGGTGGCTTACCTATTCCTTTAGCTTCCTTGGACAATACAGCATTTGGAAGAGGAGAAGAAGGTACTGCATTTAACTCTCTGAGCAGCAATTTTTGTTGATGTTTGGGCTTGCTAAGCTCAAACAAAGAGATATTCACTCTAGTCTTCTTCATGTCTTCTATAATGTTGTAATCCATAGAGTCAGAGACTACCAATGTCTTGGATGATGAGGGTGGATTAGAGATGATGGCTGATTTTGAGTAGGCAACACTGTAGATTTCTTCATGGGAGCCTTATCTTTGGTAGTAAGGCTTGTATTTTTCTTCTTTTGAGTTGGTTGAATAGGCTTTGCAACAAGGTACTTACTGGGAGAGCTTCCTGTTAGCTTTCAGTATCAGAATTGGGCAAAATGAAGTCCCACATACTGTGACATTCAACAACCTCATCTTCTTCTATTTCTTTGGATGACAAGACTGTGTCTTCATCCTCATCATTATCTGGATCTAATTCTGCATTAGATATGGCATTAGGTGGTTTTGATTAAGCTCTTTTGAAGTTCTTAAATGGATTTTTAGTGGAGGTTTCTGCTACCTATTTCTTTATCTCTACCATTTCATTAGACATAGTCTTTAAAACTTTTTGCAAACCCTCCATATCATATGGATCTTTAGCCACTTTCTTCTTCAAATCATCTTTAAAAACAACTTTTTTGGACTTTCTCTCTTCAAGAGCGGTTTTCTTTTCTAAAGTGATAATACATTTCTCAACGACGATCACTTCTTTCATATTCTCTGCTAAGATGGGCTTTGCGGCTCTATCAACGAAGATTGCTATATTCGAAGCTAAGGAAGAAATATACCATTCGCTTCGAACCTCTTCACTGGGCTTAGACGTATCAGGAATTTTATTTAAGAGCTTATTAAATCGCGAGTTGAAATATTTAATAGGTTCTTTCGATTTAGTTTTAAGATTGGAGAGATCATTGATTAATGTCGCTGTGGATCTATCATCTCTGAACTTAGTCAAAAATTGCTCTTGGAAAGCATTCCAACTAGTAATGGATCTTGCTAGTAATGAAAAATACCATGATCTAGCTGCTCCTTGTAAGGTGTATGGGAAAATCCTCACAACAACATCTTCTTCTGTCACTCCATTTAAGTTTATTGACAACATAAATTTGTTTATGTGTTCTACTGCTAGTATGCCAATCTCTGGATTAAAATTTGGCAACCACTTTTCAGGGTGGGCCGGTAATTGACTCGAGGGTGCAGCATTGCGACTAACCCTGGATTTGTCCATGGCCTTGGTTGTGGTTGATTATGTGCCATTGTTGTGCTAATAGCAGAAGAAAGTGAGGATGTAGTTACAAGTGGTTGGGAAGAGGATGTTGGAGTACCTGCATCCTGTTGGACAATGATATGAAGTTGGGGAGTGGATGGTTGACTTTGCAATAGATTGGATGAAATGGAGGATGATGATGAAAGAGTCTCCTGTTAGACTCTTCAAGTGTCTTCCTAGCTCTCTTCCTTTAAGGGAGAGGAAATTATGTTGGTTCAATACCAAACTTTTCACTCTATAATCTTGTAGGAGGATGAGAAGGAATGTATTGCGAAGTCACATTGCCTTGGGATAACTCAAATTTTTCATGAGATATTGAAAAACCTTGAAGTTTATGAATTAAAGACTGAACTTCAGGGGGTTCAAGAGTGGATTTGTCTGATATGTTCAAGTTTTCAGCAGCGGGTGTTGTCTTTTCAACTTCTCGCTTGAAAATTGGAGATTTAGAATGCGAGGGAGAAGTTGGAGGAGATGATGAGGGTGATTTACTCTTAGAATGGGCTATGGATTTGGATTTTCTCACCATTCACATTTCAGCCCTCCTTCTAGAGCCAAAAATGTTGATGCCTCTAAAATTACTGAATCAACATCGAGGAAAACCACCCAGTCCAGAACTTAGTGCAACTCCTTTTCTGTTTGGTGTGGTGGCTCCGACTGGATGTAATGGGACCAGTTTCCTAGTGATATATGAGATGATCGATGATTGGTTTATAATGTATAATGAAAGTGATAAATGTTTTATTCTACAATGTAAAAATATATAAATATAACTGATCTATCCCGAGTATTTTTTAACAACACATTTTTTTTATTGTTTCTATTAATCAAATAACCATAAAGATGACTTATTCATAAAATAGAAATATGCATTCATATGATGATTACTTTTTTAAAGTAGTTAAACAAAGTAATAATAAAAACATTATCGCATTGATCATAATATATATCACTGACATATATATCCAAATGATAACAATTCTAAAACATCCAGAAATGATAAGCTAAAGAATTGCTTGAAAAACATATATATATATATATATATATATATATATATAATATATATATATATATATATATATATATATATATATATATATATATATATATATAATAGCAATGTTGAGAAATGTTCATTCACATAGAGAAATAAGACAAAAATAGAGATAATAGTATTGTATGCATTTGAATTCTCCTGATGTAAACAACATTCAGATTCTGCTTTCCTATTTGGGAACACCTTCAAAAGATGCAATAGTGCAAATCTTATAAAAGCCTCTTTGACAAAAATACAGAACTTTGGTCCAGCTTTTGATATAAAAATATATTATAAGTACTGTAGTGAAAATCCTAAGTCAAGTTTTTAATACAAATTGAGTACCCTTTCTAAATACATGAAAGGGTATTTAAATACTAAAATAAAAACAAACTATCAATAAAAATCGCTATGTGCTGATCTAACAGTAGACATATAAATCTGGGATTTATCATGAAAATAACGATGTTGCAGTGGTTGAATGAATTCATTGTATCAGATTATTTTCTTGTGATTGCAACTGACAGATTGCGAGCATAGGTTGGATTTGTGGAGGCTGACTCATCCTAGAGTGTAGCTAAGTTGTATAGGTGGCATCAGAGAGTTCGAAGATCATGCAGTTGATTGCATCTGAAAGACATTTCATGGTGATCTGCTGGCTATGTGGCTTGACAAGGAAAAACCAAAATGTTTCCCATGTCAAGCTTTGGATTCCTCCAATCTGTTTTTCCCTGTGTGCTAGCTCTTGTTTCAAATGTTGTTCCAACGATTTTGCTTTTGGGAGTTTACCAAGAGAGCAAATGGTGATCAAATTAGACATATGCAAACTATTATTTATCAATTCGATCAGACAATTCATTGCAGCTCTGCATCTAGAAGTTTCCCTTTCAGCTTTCATTAACTGGGACTCCCATTTAGAAAATAGGATTTCCTTATGTGATTCTTGTATCCTTAGCAGATAGGCAGCCATTCCTTCTTTGGAATCTTGCCAGGATAGAAAATTGGTTAACCTTTCATCTGCCTTATCTAATTCAAGTCCGACATCTGCTACCTTTTCAATCATTGATGTAGAGATATCGCATAAGGGGTTGGCCAATGATATATTGTGGCAAAGAATATCCAACTGTCAGGACAAGGCTCTGGTTATTTCTAAAGCTTCTACTCTGAATTCGCTTACTTGTGGATAACCCTTGTACCTTTCTATCTGTTCTTTCATTGGTGCAATTTGTTCCTCCTTTGCCTTCTTTTCTTGCTCACTTAACATCTAAAGCTTGCTCAATTCTTGAGATAACTCCTGATGTTTATGGAGAGTCTGCTCATTAATCCTCTGCTTTTCCAATTTCAACTGCTTTTTGAATTGTTCATTTTGCTACCTCTGTTCTATCAACTGCTATTCAAGCTGATTTATCTTTTGTTGTTGCTCCACCGATTGCACCTCAACTTGGGTAATCATCTGATCCTTTTCCTTCATCATATGGCTAACCTCTGTGGCTTTATCCATTGTCATCACTGTGTAAGCTCTTGCAAACTGAGATAGCTTTGTTAAATCCTTGGACAAAAGGACTTCTGCTTTCCATACCACATTCATCATTTCTGTCTGAGGAGTTAAAAGAGGACTTTGATCAATTTTCCTCTTCTTCCTTTATCTTTTAACTACAGCCCTGTGCTTCGGACTGTAGAAGACATCGAGAGGTGGTATTTCTTCAGTTTCTGGCAAAATCTCCTCAGTGGGATTCTCAGGAATAATCCCTATGTCCTACTAAATTCTGGGTAGGCCACTTGTTCATTCAATTAGAACTGTAATAACTTCTGGCTTCTGCACTGTAGGCATTTTTGGTGTAGTTAGCTCTTGGGATTTATTCAGGTTATTGATGATAGAGTCGAACTGCGCCCATTCCTTGATTAACTTAGGATCAATATGAATATTCGTATCAAGGGGCTCACTAGTTCCTTGCTGTGTCTACTCCCTTTCTGGGGTCCCTTCCTTTTCAGAAGTCTTTTCAATAATTTTCTCTTCAAAGTGGCCTTCTAGTTCCACTATAGAGGTAGTATTTAACAAGTCTAGAGGTAGCGTTTCCAATCTTTGTGTCCTGAACTTGTAAAATTCCTCTAGTCCCATCGTTCACAATTTGATTTTTTCCAATTCTTTCATCTAAGGAAATACCTCAGCTGAAGCAAACAAATCATTATAACTATCCTTCTCATGTTCAAACTTGGCGATTTTGGCCTGAGAAGTGACATTGTAGGCAATAGATTTAGGATCATACTTCCTTTTTGGGATGACTGCTAACTTTAACATTTTTATTTTATCAACTTCCTTCTCTGCATGTTTGAAGTCATGCAGCATAAAATATCCACATCAAAGGGGGAATGAAGGCCACATATGCTTTTTAGATTCCTTTAGGTTCCTTAACATCCCTTTTACTATTATCCAATATGCCAACTCTCTGGCAAGTACCTTATTAGGGATGTATAAGGGAAGGACATGAGGGTTAGTAGTGCTACCGAAAAGTCTAATGTATGTGAATGTTTCTTCACCAAACCAACTACCAATTGCAATTAGGTCGACAGAGGCTTCCTTGGATAACTTAGGAGCGGGTTTATTGAATATGGCATAATACACGGGGAGGATGAATCTATGACAAATTTTATAAAGATGATTTTTGTAGTGGGCTTTCCACATTTCCTTACGATAAATATGAATGGGATTCGGGTCCTGTGGAGTCCATTTCCATCCTAGAATGTGATATTCGGAATTGAAACAGATAGTGTCTATAATATAAGCACTCATATAAAACGGGAGTATTACCTGGGTAATCATGAACCTGTTTTTCCTATAATCAAGTATTTGGTTGGCCATCTTATCAAACAAAATGGTCACCCAATCCATGATAAAGGAATTAATTGCAGCCTACATTAATGGTACCATCTCTATAGAAAATTTGGCAGAATCATGGACTCCAAAGAGTCTGCCCATCATTGCACTAGCATAACAATAAGGAGATGCCAACAAGTCTACGGATTACATACCCGATGATTCATGCTTGTGTTTGGTCGGAAAGTGCCTCCATTGTCTGATAGGGTCCGATTCGATGGCGTTTTCTTTGGTGAAAGCCTCCAAAAATGCTTTGTTATATCGCTTCTTCTGTTCAGGAAAATGGTATAGTCTTTTGATATCTTCTTCTCTGAAGGACCCGAACATTCTTCCATCAGCCATAAAGAAAGTTATGTATGTGATATTGATGCTTTCAATAACCCATCTGACCAAGTCATTATAGGGTAAAAATTTGGCATGGGCTACTATTCTATGAAGATAGGAGCAGGCCAAATCCTTAAGAGTATTCTCTGACTTGTCCGTTGAATCTACCGTTGCTACTTCTTCGATCTCTTCTAGATCCTCGGCTTCTAGCAAATTGTAGATACTCTCCCATGAAGCTTTGCTTAGACCGAGGCAAGTAGTATCCGATATCAAGACCTTTTTCACAGGTTCCTCTTTGGCTACGTCGGGGGCCTTTGGTTTCTTTGATTTCTTTGTCATTTTCGCTGGATTCATCAACTCAGAGTTTCTCTGCAAAGGAAACAAAAGAATGTAACAGAGAAAAACCCATTCAAAGCCAACACAGAATAAATAGATTAATGTTAATTCAAGCGTGATAAGTAATATGAAATCAGATATTACCATGGATGAAATCCTTGAAGGATTCAACGTTAACTACTCTATTAATGACTTATTTAACCGTAATCGTGATACTTAAATGTCATAATGATATGTTGCATCACACATATTAGTAACAGTCCTCTAAAACAGATCTCTTGGCTTTCCTAATCAGCAATTAGCGAAAATCGCATATCACAGATCCAGAGGTTTAAAGGTTAAGCATAAGTTGTTTCCATGCATAGCTCTGATTGCAATAAAGGTGAGAGTTATCGTGAGGAGGTGGGATAATCAACAAATCATTTGTTTTTTGTTTATTATTGTTTTAAGGCTTAAACCCACAAACATACATTTAACAAACTTTTATCGAAAAGCGCACTTTTCCTTTATGAAATCGCAACTGCGGGTTCCAAAGGGGCTTTTGTTATGAGTTTCATGGTATCTGCGATGGCCGATTGTGATTGCATTATCACATCGGGAATTTGGCATAGACCTTTGGAATGTTTCATTGTAGACTTGCGATTTGTGCTTTCTGATAGCTTTATCGGATCGACAACTGCTAGTGAAAGCTTAAAGTTCATCATTTAAACCAAGAGTGCGATACATATTCTTTTATTTTTTCTTTACGAAAGGGTTTTGTTTAATATCTAAATCGGATCAAACCTTTTCATAAGAACTTTCATGTGTTGTGTGGATTTACAAAATATGCAATTGTTATTGAATTATTGATTTTATCTAATTCCTAAAAAGGGGACCCATTTCTTGTTAAAGTTTTGGATAAAAAATTTGAAATGGGGAGGGTTGTTGTATAGCACAACAGAACCCCATACGCCCGTGCTCAGAGTTTTTGAGGCTTGGCTAGTGCTTCGATAATCCATACAATCAATATATTCAATGCATTATGTATTTGTGTAGGTCTTTGAGTCAACAACTAAAGCACATAGGCTTCCCTTGGCTGGGCAGGTCTATGGTAAAGCAGCACCGTGAACCCCCAAGCCCTATTGGAGCTACAGATACTAGATCAATTTTATCAATTGAATGTTTAATTTCTACCTTCCACACCTTTCCCTCTACCTATGATGTTGTGATTGTGGGTGGGATATAATAGATCTGTGTCTCTTTCACCGACTGATGCCTTTACGATAGATAGGGTGTAAGAATTGAGAATGCATTGTAGCAATGTCAATTACTTCACGAGAATGTGTATACATGAGGCTAGGTTCCATGCCATCAATCTTATTTTGAAACAGAATGCCTGGGCCAAGTTGAGTTGAACTTCATTTACAAAACGTTCTCATTTAACGGTTTTCCTCTCCCTTATGGTCGAGGCAGGAGATAGTTGCACTCGCCTCTTCCTATCATGAGTGTTTAAAGGTCATTCCCATGTTCGAGTCGAGTCGAATTGCTCTCTACGTAAAAAAAAACTTGGGGATCAACAAGAAGTGGGGCAACTAGGTCAAATAATGAAAAGTTGGGACGAATATGGGAAGGAAAAGGCACAAGATGAAAGTTTAAACCACAACAAAGGATAAATTAAATTTCAAGGCCACCCCTATCTTCGTTGTTAAAGTAGGCATAACAAGTGGAACTTATTTTGGTATTGACGAGGAGGGTTTAGACCTAGGGTAAAGTATGACGTGTTAAAGTGACTCAACATCAAAATGATCTTAAAAGGATATTATTAGTGTTCTCTTTACAAAAAAAAAAACTATAAATAATCAACAATATTTTCTGGATCCATTTTAACTTCTAATCTACCAAGCTTTAATAGGGATCAAATCTCTTTTCACTGTAAATGAGGTTTGCAAATCAATAGATTTGATTCCTCTCCCCTTGGTATTAAGATGGATATAGGTTGGTTTAATTTCCCCCCTTTAAATAAGATATATTCCATATGAATACCATACCATGGGTTAATACCATGGATTAATACCATAGGCCATTATTATTATTATTATTTTAATTTTATGGGGTTATTTTTATTTTTATTTACATCACATTACATTAATGTTTTATTTAATTTTTATTTTTATGTAATTTGACTTAGTCAAAATGTTAAACATTACATTACAACATCTCTATCATACCAGGTTGGAGAGCGTCTCTCGATGCAATAAATCATTGTTTATATAGTCCATAAGTCAATATGTCACCATATAAGTTTCAATATATGTCTTAGAGAATAGTAACATTTCAAAAATCTAAGAAAATTTGTTAAAACATATTATCTAAGATCAAAGAGTTATAAAGATAGTATTTGAGGCCAACAAATTAGATATGCTAAGATATTATGAGTTGCAAACCTAACATAAAAACATGTACATTATCCAAAAGATAAATATATCCATCAAAACTAGAAGCCCCAAAGCATAAAATTGATCCAAAAGAGATCATCAACATCCCCATGTGAATATCCTTGAAAGACCATCTTGCCAGATGTAAAGAAGTGTAGAAAATGAGATCATAAAACGTGTCAACAAAAACCACCTCTAGAATGAAATCATCGAATGCGAAGCACCGAATGAATCATATATACGAGAATTAGCCTCTTCATTGTATATTGTTGTTTATAAAGTATGTATAGTGTATCTCGCCAAATGGAAGCTTGAGACCATCTTTTGACAGCTTGTCAGCAACAATGTTGAATTCTCTGTGTATGAGAAAAATTCAACTCCTTGAATTGTTTAATAATCACTCGGATCCTGCTCATCTAGTTGTATAGAAGAGGTGCATTGAAAGACGTATTTTTTGTTGCCCCATCTACCCTCGTTTAGGAGTCACAAAATTCCTCTAACATCTCAATATCAAACCTTTGAGCACAATATAATAATCCCAAGAGAGAAGAAACTTTTGTGCGCGTATTAGACCCCTTGTCTCTATTCCAACTAAAATGATACATTGTACCTAGTAAAAAGGATATGTATGCACCGCATCTGCACATCACCTCCTTTATGGCTCCATAAAAAAACGCACATAAAATATTATATGAACGATATGTCTCATGGATGATAATTTGCCTCCAAACCTTGCATCTATGTAAAATGCTACAATCCTAATGCATCGACTCCAAATATTAGGATTAATGTTCACAAATATTAAAGAATTGTGACTCCTCCAAATAATACAAATTAAATATAATGGAGGAGTACCAAGATGTTATGTATAATCCAATCTCGAAGGTAGTATTCCACTAAAGAGAAATTCCAATCCACTTACATATTCAGCAAATTTAAAACTCTAATCCAAATCGATTTGGTAAATGAACAACTTAAAAATAACGACCTTACCTAATGGGAAGACACTTTAAGGTAAAAAAGGATCACAATAGTCTTAAATAATTTTTGGAACAAAGATTATCTTTAGAAGAGCAACAAAAATGGTTCAAAAATATGTTGGGTTATGTCTTTGAAATCATCTACAAAAAGGGGAAGCAAAATGTTGTTACAGATGCACTCTCAAGAAAGGATGAGGATGTGGAAGAATTGTTCTGTGTGATTTATATTATCCAACTTGATTGAATAATTGAAGTAAGGGATGAATGGAAGAATGACGAAGAGGTATGGACACTCATTTAAAAGTTGCAGCAAGATCCCAATACATCTGATACATTTATCTGGAAAATTGATTCATTGTGTTATAAAGATCATTTATATCTCTGTAAGAATTGCCAACTCAAACAAAATATTTTTTTGGAATTGCACACCTCCCCCTTAGGAAGGCACTTAGGATATTGTGCCCAAAAATACTGCATATCCTACACCTGTATTTCCTTCAAGGATGATAAACATTTTCCATTCATATCCATAATTTCCCATATGGTATTCTCGCCTTCTCTTAGAGGCATAATTATGAATCCCCCAATGATCCAAATGGACCGAATCTCTAGCTACCATTCCTCCTCCTAGAAATTAAGAATTTCCCTTTTATGCCCTTACATAGAAGTATCCTATAAGTGTTGAGCTACTGCGAAATACTATTTATGGGATGGATATGCCATAACACTGAGTTTCAAATCGATCTCTTCAATTTATTTTATACGCCTCTCTTTCTGAATATAAACCTAGTTACAAATAGTCTCCTTGAGTGTTTGGAGCTTATGCCCAATAAGTTCAAGGGGAGAGGTGATCGAAGGATCAAAACCTCATGCCCAAATTGTGTGAACCATTGTATCAAATCCAAGTATTTTTAACCAATGGTGATTAAACTTAAAGGGAATACCTTTCCATTCATTGTAAGCCCACCAATGTAAGATGATAGGGTTATGATCTGGTAACCCCAAAGGAATAACCCATGAACAAATAATGTCAAGGAATTCAACCATGTTTTCAAAATTTACAAATGCTCTCCTATCACCTTGGCCTAGTTTGTCTGGCTAGAAAGAAATGAAAATAAAAATAAAAATTGAGAACAAGGACACTCTACCCTTCAAGTGCACTTTCCGAAGTCTGAATATCTTAAGAACTTTCCCCAATTATCCTCCACCCCTCATCATGCTCAGACCTCTGATATGAACATCAACACTCAAATTCCATGGGTATTTTTTTATGGAGCCTCCCAAAAATATTCACCTGGAAGAAGAGCATGGAGCTTAATCTACCTCACACAAAATCACTTCCTTATCTTCAAATCCAGTACTAGCCATCCTTCAAACAACCATAGTGAACTCATTTCCCCTACATTGGTTCTAATACTTGCCCTTGAAAAAGTAATTTCTCAAATACAAGTCCTAGGGGATTCCCTCCTCGTGTTCTAATGGATGAAAGGTGATGTTGAGCGAAGAAAATTCTTGTTACAACCCTTGTTTCAGACTTACAAGACATCAAGAAATTGAAATATTTCTTTATTCACCTCACTTTCATTTGTGAATACAAGGAAAATAACAAGCAAGCTGATAAGCTGTCCAAGGGTGGCTTGGAGCTGCAAGAAGACACTTGGGGGATAAAAGAATCCCAATAGAAACAAACTTTTTATTTTCATCAATCATGGTTTTAGGATTATGGCCGTGTCTAAGCTAAGCTACCGTGAAGACATTAAATAATTTTTTTGAATGCTACAAAGACAAAATTTATGGTTTATGTTGCACTATGGTATTGATGTTTCTTGGTTATAGTGGCTGATAGAGAGACATTATAGCCCCTAGAATAACAATAGCTTCATGTAATTTTTAATTTTTTGGCTCCACATTGATTTCACAATCAACCAACCTTTTTTCAAAAATGTAAAAAAATATTATTTGAATATAATAAATATTTTGATTTTTTTTTAAGTTATCAAAGGTTATAAATGTTTTAATATTTTTCAAAAAGAAAAGAAATTGAATTTGCAAGTTTTTTTTTTCTCATTTTTTTATTTTTTTCATTGTATATGTCCAATCTAGATCCATTTTAACTCTTTACTAAGAGGGATCAAATCTCTTTTCACTCTAAAAGAGTTTGCATCTTAAGAAAGATATTTCATTCCTCCAACTTGGTGCTTCGTAGATCCAGAGTTAAGATGGATCTAGATTGGTTTAATTATTAATTATAGTTATAGTTATAATTTTTTTATTTTTTATTTTAATGAAGTCAAAATGTTAAAGAGGACATCACAACATCTCTACCATGGGAGAGGAAATCAATAATTATGGAGAAACCCTATAGGCCCATGGAAAAATTGTAGGTATGGAAAGGGTTGTGGAATTTCTGACGACAATGAGGTGTATTTTTGACGAAGAGTGAATGGGCTTTGGACAATGTCAGGATCTGATATCATTGTCAAAATGAAAAATAAGATTAAATGATAACCATGAGATTTTTATTCTCATGATGTATGTTTTTTAATTACAAAGATCGTCGCCATGATAAACCCTTTGAACACAACTACCCATCAAATATGTTTTTTTAGATGAGATGTTGGTTTCTTATTATCAGACCCACATGAAGGAGGAGTTGGTGGATTATGCATTGAAGGAGGGGGTTTTCAACAAATGTGGGCTAGCACAAGGATTTTATCCATTCAAATTTGGAAGTTAGATCGAAAGGTAGCCATGCCTTAGTTTTCAGGCCTACCAGGTCTTTAGAAATAAAAGTTAATAATTTGATAAGGTAGTCATCTAGCGATTTAGAGGCCCTAACCGCTACTCCAATTGTGCATTGTTTGGAGAGGCACTAGGGAGTTTTTGGGGAGATCCCACCAGCCATACCACCCGATCGTGGGTTTGAGCACACTATTGAGTTGGAGGATGGATTGAACGTAGTCATCACCACACCATATAGGCACCCAAAGGCATATAAGGATGAGATAGAGTGGGCCATCTAGGATCTGTTGGATTACATCAGGCCTAGCTCGAGTCCCTTCGCTTCTTCCATGGTGTTGATGAAGAAGAAGGATGGGACACTACGCATGTGTATTGACTATAGGGCCCTCAACAAGAAGACATTGAAGAACATATATCCTATCCCATGCATTGATGAGCTTAGAGGGGCAAAATAATTCTCTAAGATAGATCTGCACTTAGGATATCATCAGATCGAGGTAAGGAAGCAAGACATCCCTAATATTGCCTTTTGTTGCCACTATGGACATTTCAAGTTTTTGGTGATGCCCTTTGGGCTAACCAATGCTCTGGCTACATTCTAGTCATACACGAACCACGTGTTTTGTGGGTAGTTGAGGCATTTTGTCCATTTTTTCTTTGATGACATACTAATTTATAGCCGGACTTGGGAGGATCACCTTCAACACTTGGAGGTAGTGCTTTGCATGCTTGAGGAGCAACAACTGTATGCAAAGATCTCCAAATGTGAATTTGGACTAATAGATATTTTGTACCTTAGACATGTGATTGGGGAGGACGGAGTGAAGGTACACCAGGAGAAGATTAGACACATATTGGATTGGCCCACACCTAAGAACGTGATAGAGTTGAGGGTGTTCCTGGGAATTTACACATACTATAGGAGATACATGAGGGGATTATTACACTTGCAACACCCATCAATGAGATGATTAAAAAGGGAGATTTTGAGTGGACATCGAGTGCCACCCTAGGAAGGTATTACTTTTCATTTAGAGACAGAGAGAGACATATCCTACAGGGAATCGCATTGTCTTGTTTCAGTAGGGATGCAGTAGAGGAAGCCACACAATCTTGGAGGAGCAAAGATGTTGGGAATTGGGTGTGAAGTGTTGTCGGAGTATTAATTGATCGATTACCATCCTAGAGGAGTGAATATTGAACAATCAGAAAATTTTATGCACTCAAAGGACTACGTCATCTCCTACATGACTGCATAATCATAAGTGTGGGTTTTCCAGAGGGAGTTTTGGCCTGAGGGTTGAGGAGTTGGTATTTTGGTTGGAGGCTTATTTGGAGGGTATTTATAGCATTTTGGGAGTAAGAAATAATAAATTAGCTACAGGCGTAGATTTCTAGTTTTGGAGGAGGGCCAAGCAGTGTGAGGATGAATTTGGAAGATAAAAAATAGAGAAAACCCTTTCTGGTTTTTTTTGGGTTTTTGGTAAGGAGTATGCCCCTAATTTTACAGGATTTTCTGGGCAATTTTGAGGGGGGAAATCAAGGTCTGAAGTTAGCCAACATTGGAGAAACATAGGGCCAATGTATTTTTTGGAGAGAAACACTTCTATAGTTGTTGGAAACTTTTGTACTAATCACCTAAGGCTTGTAGCTTACCTTTTGTATTCCTTTCATCTTCTATTGTACTCCAACAATTATACTTAATAAAAATTGGCCAATTTGGTGTTCTAGGCATAATTTCTGTTATGTGTGTGTTTACTGAGTAAATTTATGTTTTGAAATTATTGCATGTCTTTATTATCACTGCATATTTTCCATTAGGAATATCACAATAGGGCCAACATACATTTGGCGAGTGACACTCTCCTCCCATGTCTATTCAAGCAACCGACCAACCAGGGTAAACATGTGATGAGAGGCCACTATGATATGATTTAACCTCCTAAGTTACATTAAATAAGTGGAACCAGTGGAAACACACCATACGGACATTCAATATCAGCCTTAAGATCCTCGGGAACCAATCCAACCTTGTTGCCAACCAACCCTTGGGTCCCACTGAGATTTTGGACCACTTGACCTCTGGACACTCCCATGCTATGGGCATGCCAATGTCAAGAGAGCTCTAGATGTTCCCACAAGCTTGCATGCATGATTCCAAGGACTATTTCTAGTAGATCTGTGCCAAAGTCTAGGGATTTTAAGGGAATTTTCAAGCCTAGTATTCCAGCCACTACCCAAAACTTGTTGCAACTTCTAGAATCCATTAAACACATGATAAAAAAGACTAATAAACCAAAAACTAACTCCAGGACTAGGCCTGACCATCCCCTACTAGGACTGACATTCTATTAAACACTTGACATATATGTAATCTACAGGTGTAAATAATAGATCTAAGCATAGGGGTCTCGTACTTATCTGAGATTCACTATGACACATTATTTCCTTATCACTTTAGCTGCAGTTTCATTCATTAGGACATAGATACATTGTTCATTAATATACAAGTAAAAACATGATGGGAGCCATACATAACCACTATCACAAAACATATACATAACCAACATAATAAAAACAAAAATACTAAGGAAATCACATCCTTATAATCCACATATAAACCAGTATAATACTCATAGAAATAGAAGGAGAAATAACCTCATATTGATGATGCAAAATCTAAACCTAGGATGGGACTATCACGTTCCACCCGACCGTAGAATGACTGAGCCAAATCTCTCTTCAGTGATTCATGCCCGTGCCATATTCCAAGCATAAATGTGGGATCTCATAGAACACATCAATCCAAAAATCATCCAAGGCTTCCAGAGGCCATCCAGCTCAACCCATCACACAGTGATTCCACCTCACGGTCGGATGTCACAAAACCATCATCATATTGATCTTTATCCAAGCCTTCTAGGGCTCTAGAGTGTTTGTTCCAACTAGGTTTCCAGGACTAGTAAATCAACCCACGGATGTTCTCGGGTTGCAGAGCATTTGTCCAACCAAGGCTCCAAGAATAGTAACTCAAACCATAACTACTCCCAGGCTCGAGAGCATTTGTCTAACAAAGGCTTGAGGACTAGTAACTCAACCCACCAAGGGCTCCAGAGTGTTTGTCCAACCAAGGCTCCAAGACTAGTAGTTCAACCCAAGTTGTTATAGGGCAAGCTGTTATAGGGCTTCCAAAGCATTTGTCCAACCAAGGCTTTAGGAGTAATAACTCAACCAAAGCCATTACAAGGCTCTAGATCATTTGTTCAACCAAAGCACCAGGAACGAGTAACTCAACCCAAGCTAAGGAAACATGAGAACCAACCAAAACAAAACAAGGAAATAAACCCATAATCTCCATGGTTATCCAGGAAATGGCAAGGCTATGCAAATCCACTATCAATCCAGTAAATCCTCCATGCCATTTACAGATCATGACCAATAAACCACATGCATATACCATGCATGCCAAAAATAGTGAGGAAAATATACATGCAACTCGGTACCTGCAATAAAAGCCCATCGTAGTTGTTGATCCCAATGTTCTCTTACACTTTCTTGCTCTTCCTTTGCCTTCTTTCTCCAAAAATCCAAGTATTCAACACTCCTCCAAGAGTGCTCCAAGAAAACTCTAAGTATCAAAGAGTACGAGAGAAATAGAGAGAATAGACAGAGTGTTCCAAAACTGAATTGACCAAGCCTACCCACTAATCCTCATAAGCCTTTTTATTAATGAGGCCTTATTTTCTCCTCACATGAAACCTGTGACATTTCACCTTCCTTTTCTCCTAATTTCCTTTATTTTCATAAATGATATGCTAATTAATGCCTCATGCCTTTCCAAATACTTAGTCATTCCCTTTTTCCAATTTCCTTAGCCATAATAAATAGAATGAACACCCGCTAGGATGTTTTGCGCACCATTCATCTTGGAATATGTGTCCCATCAACCATGGTATTATATATTTCACATGGATTTTTAACCAGGGCTGTTACTGAACCCTCCCCCTTAGGGGAACACCGTCCTCAGTGTTCAATGACACCTATAACCAACAAAACTGTTGAAAACAAATCATACTTACCATGGAGCTATATAACACAACTCGTTGCATTATTTACGATGATCATTGTTGAAACATGACAATCATACTGTTTAATAGAGATTTATAACAAAACTCATTACAGTATTTACGATAGTAACCACATATACACACATACACACTTTCTTCACCAAACAAATAATCATACTGCCTATGGAGCTTTATAAATCCAAGTCGATACAATATTTACAATAATACACACATATGCACATTTTCTCAACCAGAAAATAAAAGAATACGATGCCTACATCCACAACAAATAAATCCAGAGGCTCACACCTCCACCCTCAAAGTAATACCATGATTCACCTCCTTCCCATGAAATCCAAAATCCACTGGAAAGTCAGATCTGCATCCAATGTCCAACGCTATAATCGTACACCACTTGTCCTCTCAGTGAACATATATCGGCTCATTGTTCTAGGGAACAATCCCAATGTGCATTTGGTTCCATCTAGAAATACTAATGACCAAAACAAATCCATCCTCAGCCTTCCCTTGTTTGCTACACAGTCCCTTGGGCAATCCAGTCACCTCCTTCCATGCAGTCACACACCTTCCAAGTTCCACTAGCATCCCCATCCCAAGCAATCCATCCCTTGGCAAGGCTTCCTCACATCAGAGGATACAAAAACCAAGGCATATCCCTGCCTTAAATCTATCATAGCATGCTCATGGAAATCGATGGACACTATTGGGTACCAGTGTCCCACAATGGCCCTGCTCCTAAATGCTTTACCATTATATTGTTTCTTGTTCCAATTCTTTTCATTAATGCTGCTAATTCTTGTAGTCAATTTCAACCAACCAACTAGGAATTTTCGTGCTTCCTATACCAAGAACATAACTTCCATTAGATTTAAAATAAATTGAAATAAACTCACATCATACCTCACTGGTAGCTCATCAATAAGGTACACTTGCAATCTTGTTTACTTCCTATCACAACAAGTCAAACTAATTGTTTGATGAAATCATCATGAATAAACATATCACATCTGGTTAGCTCAAACTCAACCATCATAAATTAAAATCATGAATCACATGTAACCATCATAAACAAAAATCATATATCACATGTAATCATCATAGACCATAATCATAAATAACATGCATAATTAAACTGAAATAAAATATTGATACTTATCCTTTAATCAATCCTTGGCTTCTACATTTGTCCTTATTATGTACGCACTTTGGATCAGTTTCCACACCCAAAAAACACCCAGTGCCTTATCCTCAACTATGTGGACATACACATAGTATACAACAATACACGACATACAACACCAAGCAATACCTGCACCTACACCTAACATACAACACATACACCTACACCCAGTATACAACACAACGCAATACATACTCCTACATCCAGTGTACACCACAACACAATAATACACCTACACCCAACATACAACACAATACATATACATATACAGAGTACAACACCACATATTACATATACGTACACAAAGTACAACACAATGAATACACAGGTCACTATAGCACAACTACACAATGCACATACATAGTACCTCATGCCCGCAACGCATGTATGACATGCACACAATACCACACATACACCAATACCATATATATAACATGTACACAGTACCATCTATACACCGCACCACCTACACAATGTGTGCACAACATCACCTGTACACAGAACCACCTGCATAATGTGTACACAATGCCACATGTACGCCACACCACTTGTACAACATGTACACAATACCACATGTACACAGTACCACATGCACAACATGTACATGACACCACATGTACACAACATCATATGCACGACATGTACCCAACACCACATGCACATAGTGCCACATGTACGACATGTACATAGTAGCACATGCTTACAGCACCACTTGTACAATCATGCACACAACACCATATGTACATAGCACCATATGTACAACATGCTCAAACACCATATGTACATATCACTACATATACAACATGTACATAGCACCCTATGTACACAACACTGCATATCTAACATGCACACAACACCACATATCCATCATGTGCACAGTATAATATGTACACAACACCGCATATTCAACATGTACATAGCATCATCTATACCCAACACTGCATATGCAACATTTGCACAACACTATCTATACCACCTTGTACATAACATTACATAAACAACATGTACACACACTATATATGCACAACACCGCATGCACACAACATCATAGATGCAACATGTACAACATATGCACAACAATAGTACCACACATTCAAAACCACAATATCTCTACCAAGCAGCCTTGCTTCCAGTATCTTATCAATGTCTGTCCTAGCATGTCGTAGACCACACCACTTTAATTTTGCTGATGTATCCCTCGGTATAGCATGCCCATAACATAGACATAATATAATCACATAATCTCAACTCATAGCCACATGATACTAACCTCATAGGTTTGTAAGGGCTACTCCTCCCAATTGATTCCTGGTAAGACTAGGAACCTATTCATGCCATTCACCTGCATATGTAACCATTCCTTCACAAGAATGATACCTAACAACCCTGTCAGACAACAACATACATACCTACATATATATACATATAATTATTAGCATTAAACAATCATGATCCTGTCAGGCAACGTCATACACACATACATATATACATATAAACATCAACATAAAAACAATCATGATCCATGATGACCCTATCAGACATGACATACATACATATGGTCATGTATACATATATATACATCAACATAATCATGATCACAACATAATTACTAGATATCATAAGGCCAAGGTTAAGATACCTCCCTTTATGCATGCAACACATGCACAACATTGAGAAAAATATTTCCCTACAAGCCAAGGAATTGGATGCCTCACATCCATTCACTTCAACTTTCCTTTTACCTTTCTTATGACTATACTGCCCCTTCCCATTTACACCAATTGACCGAACCACTCCAACCTATTATCATATTCTTACCTTCAACTACCCTTACTCATGTACCGAGCTTCATCTAGGTCTTACATTACCTGCTAAGTTTCATTCAAATCTCCCTAAGCTCCATTAACTTTCTTCTTTCCCAACCAATTCCAAAGACTCTCAAAACAATAAAGGCAAGACTGAGAAGTAAACAAGAAGAAAACCATGGAAAACCAACAACAATACGACACCACAAACAAGGTGGCATGATCATGCACTAGACATAACAAAACTACAAATCAAGCAGAAGAAAATCACAAAAGAACAAAAGCACAAGACTGGAAACAAACACCATGTCTCAATCCCCATGGTTCCTAGTGCCTCCAAAGGAAATCTCAACCTGAGCCTTCTCTAATATTTCAAGGTAGTCTCTTTGCCATGCAATCCCCTGCATCATATTGCCATAAACACATAATTTTTAGTGTCTAAATAAACATAACAATACACCAATTACCTTAGCTTGTTGTGCTAAGCACGTTGCTTACAACTGAACACATCAATGCCATCTGTCAAGAGACTCCAATTCCCTTGAAAGATCCACTTGTAACTATAAGCTAGCTAATATACCTGTCAAATACATGTTCATGAATCTAGCACATATCCACATAATGTCAGACAATATTAAGGTTAAGAAGACTTCTTGTATGCAAAGCACTCATTCATTTGGGATTAGCGTTTCCAAACATAACCAAAGGAATTCTTGCCCAATTCCTTTTTTCTACCTTTTTACTTTGTTGGAATTGAGGCTTACTATGTGTTGTCACATCACCCAACAGTTAGATATATAAATACATCAACTATTACCTTATCATGCTAATACCAAGCATGTTTCCTGCAACTCTTCACACATGTCAACCACATGTTCCAAATATCAAGGAAATCATATCTATCAATTTGAAATCAACCTTTAACAAGACTAACAATCATGTCATAACCCATAGTCAACTCATAGTCATTAGACATAATGCTACAACTGTCACCTACAACACTCGAATACATATCAACTGTCTCAACACATATGTATTAGTACAAGCATCTTAATACAAGATCATTGAAACACATACTCATATTATACAATTCATCAAACATTCAACCAACTTGCAAACATACCATGTTAAATAAATCAACTAGACGACATAATAGACACCAAACACTCAAACACCAAATAGACTTGATAATCAAACATTCAAGCACAAAGTATACGTCATAAGAAAATTCATACCTTAATGTATCTTGGGGAGGCAATATTGTCTGCACAATCAATCCGGATTAGCATGATGTAACTTCACAACATATCAACTCAACCCCAAATAAGGTCATGATATCCATAATAGTCACTAGCTAACATGTCCACATCATAAGCTCATAAACATTTATCATTCATACATAATAATCACATCTGCACAGTTAGTCTAGATTAACACAACACAATGTCACAAATAAGTCAACTCTTACCTGAATGTCATAACCATAACCATCTACATATGTCAACCAATTTAGCATGATACGTATAACATCAAGATCTTAATGCAATACCCCTAATCATCAAGTTACTAGCATATAACAACAACAAGTTATATGTTGTAGATCTAACCCAGAAATATTATATATTTGATATGAAAATATAAGACAATGCAAATAAACCCAATAAATAAGATAGAAATGCTTCTTTATTATCAAACCCTTAAGGTAGGGCATCACCATACATTCACTCCTTAAGGAAGGAGAACACTCCACAAGCCATATGCCTGTTCATACACGAATACTTCTCTTCATATCTCTCCATGTGGAGTCTCTAGCCTCTATATAGGCCTCATACATACAATACCATGCATCATTACCATGGTTTCCGCATACCATCAACTAATACCATGGGCCCCTTACATTATTATTAACTACTTGTGGTCCCTTACATGACATGGGTTAACCACCTTATTTATTACTATGGCCCATCCCATTATACATTATTACCTTGGGTACCTCCCTCGTACCCCATATTACCTCCCCTAGGTATATAACATTCCACCCCCCTTAGCATGTTTCGTCCCCGAAACATGGGAAGAACACAAATAATAAGATTTACTCAAAAGAGTAGTCCACTGATACCATGCATGTGCATCTAGCCATCCAAGAGAAAGGTGAACCCTCGATCTCGC
>APFE031280608.1:118398-147241 GCA_000404065.3 Pinus taeda | reverse complement strand
TCACCCTGCTGTGGTGCCTGTTGTGGTGTCTTCTTTTTCAATATGACTTCAACCACTGAGTCCTCCTCTGATGTATCAATACCTGTAACCTTTTCTGCTTCAACCTCTGTTTGCGTCTGATTGTCAACCATCAACTGCTCATCATCTGATATGTCAGACCCTGGAACATCTTCTGCTTCAGCCTCCTTGTGCTCTCCCTGTTTATGGATGGAAATATCCTGTAATGTAATTTTCTTCTTTTTATACCATAGCTTCAGGAATTTCTTCTGTATATTAATATTGATAGTACCCACGGATTCCATCCAAGGATATCCAAAAACAACACCCATATTATCCATATCTAAAGCATAAAAATCACCATGCAACACATATTTATCCATAGAAATCTTCAATTCCTTGTACACTTGAACATCCTTGTTATCAACCTGTGTATGTTCAATTTGTTTTGCTAGGACTTGCAATTTTTTTGCCAAATTAACACTGATAAAGTTATGCTTGCAACTAGGATTTATAGAAACAATGATCTTCTCTTTCTGAATCAATCCATGAAACTGTAATAAGGATATACCAGTAGGAAATAGCCCCTTATGTGTTTCATTCTCCTTTTTCATAGCCCGAGACCATTTGTCTAAAAGGAATAGTTCAAATTCTACATCTGAAAGTTGGGTCAACTGCTTGTGGTCCAGTGAATCCCACCATTTTGTAGCCTCATATTTTAAATTAAACCACACTGTATGCCTCCAACGTGTCCCAAATATACGCTTTTTTCCCTTTATGAGTTTTTCAATAGTCATACCATTATCATTCCCTGTAAAAAATGCATTGCTAGAATCCATGAATGGTTTGGAAAAAAATTCACTTACTTGGCGAAAATTTGAAAATGTCACAGTTTCGTCAATATTGCTCAGAATCTCTTTTATAACCTGTTTTTGGAAATGGAACAACCATTCTGCATCTTCCCATGTGATAGAAATCCTGATTCAGACACTGGAATTTCAGATCTGCGCTGCTACTCTCCCGCCATCACCCAAACTTTATGCAAAAAGAGCTGATTTTAAATCAGCGATATCTCCCTCATCCGGACTCCGATTCAACTGATTGTTTTTTTGAATTTGGGTATTTTTTCACAAATAATTGAGATCTACAATTATATTTTGCAGATCTGGTGCCAATAGGTCTAGATCTGCGCCGAAAATTCGCTGCCCCGAAAAATTGTCTCCAACCCTACTGATTTTTAGATCAACGATATCTCCTTCATCCGGACTCCGATTCGACTGATTCTTTTTTGAAATCGGGTATTTTTTCACATAGAATACAGATATGCAATCAGATTTTGCAGATCTTGAACCAAAACGTACAGATCTGATCTGCAAATTCGCCGCCCCCAAAATCCTGCAAAAGTAAAAAAAAATTCTCCACTTTTGTGCCCAAGAAAGTGCTCTGATACCACTTGTTGTAGATCTAACCCAGACATATTATAGATCTGATAATAAAATATAAGATAATTCAAATAAACTCAGAAAGTATATGAAATGAATCCAGAGAGCTCTAGATCTACAAGGAGTGTTTCTGGGTTAGATCTACAACATTATACATCACGCTAATCAACAACATATAACCTAATCATCAAGCTAACTATCATATAACAACAAGTTATATATCATGTTCATCAACAACATATAACCTAATCATCAAGTTATCTAAAACAACAATAGCAATGCATACAACCACATGTTACTATCATTTATGACTATCTAACACATGTGCGTATGACTACAATAATCAACTAGCATCTATCATGTATGTAACCATAACCTCAATAGAATGAAAGGAGTACACATAACCATAATGCATATAACAATCATTAACCTACGTACATGCATGCCCAACATAAAAACCTATATGACATCATGCTCTTGCACCCAAAGTCCATTGTTGCAACTTCACTTTAATGATATGTGTCTCCTGATCTATCTCATCCAACACATTAGCATCGTAACATACCAGTATCATCATGATGACCTAATTGCATATAATGACTTCACAATGCATATTTGACCTACCATATATGCATAACCATGACCATGAAACTGCATGCATATAGACACTGACACGCATAACAATGCATATACACCCATACACTCACGATGACACATACCACAACAACACCATCAACCTTCACATGGGGACATCACTACAACCATGATCAACACCATGCAAATGCAACAAGAAGATCGACTACAAGCATAAGGAACACATATGCAACCAACATGAATGCATGACCAACACACAACCCATCTAGTCTGAGGTGTGAACCATGCTCTGATACCACTCTGTAACACCCTCCTCCCACATCTACCCAAGCAACCAGAAAACCAAGGTAAACATGTGACGAGAGGCCACTATGATATGATTCAACCTCCTAAGCTACATTAAGGAAGTGGAATCTACATAAACACACCATATATACATTCAACATTAGCCTTAGGACCCTCAAGAACCAATCCAACCTTGCTGCCAACCAACCCTTAGCTCCCACTAAGATTTTGGACCACTTGACCTTTGGATGCTCCCATGCTATGGGCATGCCTACATCCAGAGAGCTCTAGATGCTCCCATGCTATGGGCATGCCTACATCCAAAGATCTCTAGAAACTTCCACAATCTTGCATGCCTGCATCTAGGGACTATTTCCAACAAACCTATGCCAGAGTCTAGGGATTTTAAGGCACTTTTCAAGCCTAGAATTTCAACCACTTCCTAGAACTTGTTGTAACTTCCAAAATCCATTAAACACATGATGAAAAGACTAATAAACCAAAAACTAACTCTAGGACTAGGCCTGACCATCCCCAACTGGGACTGACATTATGTCAAATACTTGGCATATATGTAATCTATAAGTGTAAATAACAAATCTATGCATACTAGGGGTCTCATACTTATCTAAGATTTTTTATGAGGCATTGTTTCCTTATCACTTTAGTTTTAGTTTCATCCATTAGGCCATAGATACATTGTTCATTCATATAGAAGTAAAAACATGATGAGAGCCATCCATATCCACTATCATAAAACATATACATAATCAACATAATAGAAATAGAAATATCAAGGAAATCAGAACCATATAATCCACATATAAACCAGTATAATACTCATAGAAATACAAGGATAAATAACCTCATATTGATGATGCAAAACCCAAACCCGGGATGGGACTACCATGTTCCACCCAACCATAAATGGCTGAGCCAAATGTATCTTCAACCATTCACCCGTGTTCCATGTTCCAAGCATGAATGTCAGATCTCATAGAACACAACAATCCAAAAACCATCCAAGGCTTCTAGAGGCCATCCACCTCAACCCATCAAACAACAATTCCACCTCACAATCCGACATCACAAAACCATCATCATATTGGTATCTATCCAAGCCTTATATGGCTCCAGAGTGTTTGTTCCAACCCAACTTCAAGGACTAGTAATTCAACCCATTACTATTGTCGGGCTCCAAAGCATTTTTCCAATCAAGGATCCAAGAATAGTAACTCAACCCACTATTGTTGTTGGACTCTAGAGTGTTTGTCCAACCAAGGCTCTAGGACTAGTAACTCAACCCACCAAGAGCTCCAAAGTATTTGTCCAACCAATAATCCAGGACTAGAAACTGAACCCAAGTTATTATAGGGCTTCCAAAGCGTTTGTCCAAGAAATGCTCCAAGACTAATAACTCAACCCAAGCCGTTATAGGGCTCCAGAGTGTTTGTCCAACCAAGGCTCCAAGAACTAGTAACTCAACCCAAGCTAAGGAAACATGAGAGCCGACCAAAACAAAATAAGGAATAAACCCACAATCTCTATGGTTATCCAAGAAATGGCAAGGCTAAGCAAAGCCATTGTCAATCCAGGCAATCCTCCATGCCAGTGACAATCATGACCAATAAACCACATGCATATACCATGCATGCCAAAAATAGTGACAAAAACATACATGCAACTCGATACTTGCAAGCAAAACCCATTGCTGTTTTTTATCCCCATGTCCTCTTGCACTTTCCTGCTCTTCCTTTGCCTTCTTGCTCCAAAAATCCAAGTATGCCACACTCCTCCAAGAGTGCTCCAAGAAAACTCTAAGTATCCAAGAGTATGAGAGAGAGAGAGAATAGAGAGAGAGAGCTCCAAAACTGAACTGACCAACCTTACACTGACCAAGCCTACCCATTGATCCTCATAAGCCTATTTATTAATGAGGCCTCTATTTTATTTGATTTCCATTATTTGCCTTCAATTTCCTCCTCACATACAACCTTTTACCTTTGACCTTCCTTTTCTGCTAATTTCCTTTATTTTCATAAATAACATACTAACTAATTCCTCATGCCTTTCCAAAGCCTTATCCATTTCCTTTTCCAATTTCCTTAGACATAATAAACTGAATGAACACCCACTAGGATGTTTTTCCCACCATTCAACTTGGAATACACATCCCATCAACCATGGTCTTATATATTTTACATGGATTTTTAACCAGGGTTGTTACATGGCACTTCATCTCCTAGGGTTAGTGTTTTGGATGTTTAGGTTTTTCCATTATCTCTAAAAAATAAATAGGCCCTTGATCCTCATTGTAACAATATTCAAAAGGAATATAACCGCCACATCTCATCTCAGAGATAAGCTACCATGGCCTGAGCTAGTTTATTTCCATTTTGCATGTAAAAAAAATTTAGTAAATTTTTATTAATGAAATGAATTTTTGTTTTCATTGTATCTCTATGTTTTATATTTATATTTGTATTTCATTTCATTCCTTCATAAATTGGATCACTCTTACTTCCCTCTAGTGAAAGTCTCTTACACATTAAAATTGGTGTTTCACAATGTCATCTTATTTGTTAACTTCAAAGGTTATGTGCATACCCACTTATGTTATCCATTGCAACTAAGGAAAACCTTAAGTTATGGTGATCAGGACGATACTCCAGATGGAGCTCCTACTCCAAATGGTGTGAGGTCTAATTGGGATTTCACATTGGGTACACCCACATGGTTGGCGTATTTCTAGCACCATCAATAGGTCCCCACATTTTGAATCCTTGTCAAGAAATATTATAATTCTGTTTTCAATATGGCTCAAGTCAATCCCTTGTTTACAAAGAGTTAGCCAAATTGATATATATTTATAATATAGTACAAATATATCTATTTGTGACTGTTTTAGACATATGTTATGTGATGCAAGATCATGATGTTTCTTATGTATATATTTATATATGTATTAACATTAAAGTTATATATTCCAAATATGGGTATACAAGTTTGTGTTAATAATATGTATTTTAGAGTATATGATTTAGCATTCATATATGATTTTGTGAACTGATATGTATATAATCCCTATAGGGATGTGATTATTATGTTCATACTTATGTACACATATTAATGAACTAACCTATAGTTTATGACTTTGTGGGAGCCTAGTGACAATAGTAATTAGGGTATAAAACTTTTATCGTGTGATATGGTCCTTTTATGTTACTTACTGAGTGTATCATGCAAGATACATGGGGATATCCTAAGAAATTTAATGATATGGACTTAAGGAAAGGGTGTTCCAGTGTGTTCGGGGGATAAGAAACCCAATTCCTATGATGTGAGTATGCTAGGATATTCTAGTTTGTTGAACGATAAAAACCCCTTGGATTGGTGGAGTTTGTTATTAAGTATATTCTAATGGTTGTGGGATAAAAAAATGGAGTATTAAGGTCCTTTTTTTCCCTAGAAAAATGAGATTGATATGTAATATCCTTACTACAAGATAAGAATAAATGGGCCTTCTCTAGTTATTTTTCCATTTGAATAGAGGATCCATGCCATGGAAAGCATTAATGGGACATAATAATTGAAAAGTAGTTGTTTAGCTCAAAAATTTTAGAATCTCGGACTAATGGTACATGTGTCTTTGCTTTGTGGTTATACAAATAGACACAAACATTTTGTGAGAAGTATAAATGCAAGATATTAATTAGACAAGCTAGCAATAAATACCAAGTCCTTTCTTCTAACAAAGTAGATTTTAGATAGAGATATGGGAGAGTACTAAGAAATATCTACCCTTGTAGCCTAGGTAGGAAGGGAAAGTGCAAGAATGAAAAGTTTCTATCAGGTACTAGACTCTTTTATGTGTAAACTAAGATACTTCCTTGAAAAGGCAAAAGAGGGAGTTGGACTATAAGAGAAAAAGGTTCTACAAACCATACAAATAAGAATAGAAATTAAAAAAACCCATAGGATTGCAAATTGATATATATCGATTTTGACCATATTGGTTTTGTAATTCATATTCTTATTTCTCAATTAGGTCTAACCTAGGGGATTGATAGGAATGTTATCCGCCCAATCTCGGACTATTTCGCACAAGCATGTTGAATCAATTTCTACATTAAACCCAAAGTCATAGGTTCATCAAATTTTACCTTCTAACTTTGAAATTTGTTGAAACTCAACCAAAAGGTAAAATTGTTTAAGTCCGGTTCATGAAATTCATTGATTTTAACATGAGTTATTAAACTCTAGAAAGTATCTCTAGTTCTTGGTATCAATTTGTCAATCATATGGAATATCTCTCTAGAATCCTACAATTAATGACACAATGTTTGTTTTATTCAAATGCAAATAGACACCACCAAGCTCTTTCCCTCTAAACAACCTACTAACTCTGGCCTATGCATTTATTTACTTGCCAACAACTTGCTAACTCTAGCATTTCATTCCATGTATTAATTTTCCTTCTATGTTGGTTGGTCTATCTAATTGTAGTATGTAACCGTTCCATTTGGGTTATACATTTCCCTTTGTGGTGTGTATTCATTCACATCTTGACCATAGATGATTTATATGAAATTTTCATTCATTAGTATAATGCACTAGTAGTAACTTAGTAATGAATTTCCTCTTCTCATAAAACTTTATTTTCATTTATATGGAAATTGGAAGTTTCATTTTTAAAATTTTTACAAATTGTAATTTTTTGTGTGTACAACTCCATCATGATCCATTTCACATATTCATAGATCTAATCGATGCCAGCGAACTTTAGAATGCAACTATTTCATGAATCCATTGCTTATGCACAAATAATTGAAATCTAGGTTTTAGAATATTTTGTAAGAAAATATTTGTTTGTTGCACCATCATGCATGCTCTTTGATTTGTTATGGCCATTTCATGAGATTTTGACAAGTGAGTCTTATTCTAGAGTTTTGAATCATCTGCTTTGATTCATTAGTATTCTATGTAGATATCCTTATGTATCTCTAATTAGCATGGTCACAAGTTTTCCCTTTGTGAAATGTCAAGGTTTTATGGTCACAAGTTTTCCCTTTTGTTCTTCTTCTTATTTTTATGTAGCTCTCTTTACACTATATGAAATTGGGAGTCCAAATTTTCTAAACTCTTGTACACTGTAAAATATTTTAACCTTGTAGCTCATCATTTCATAAAATTCACAAACATTTCACCTCGCTACTCATTTGTAGGTTTCAAATTAATTTTTCTAAGAAATATTTCTTGTTCCACCAAATATTGCAATCTTAGGTATGAGTCTAATATAACCACAGTTGATTTAAAATGATTTATTGTTGCTTTTTTTTGTATAGAGAAAAGATTATTATTTAAACTTGGATGCATGATTCTTGAAAAGGTTTAAAAAATATTTTCTAAAATTCAAGTTTCTTACTTATCGTATCATATGTGTGTATGTTATCATATATTTAAAATCGTTTTTGCATTGTTCCATAGGGATGTGCCCCCTACACTTCCCATGCCCTCAAAAAGAGGGAGAGTGTCCAGAACAACATTTTACCACCCTGCATTTTGCGAAACTAATTGAAATACACAAGAAAATGTTTTGCCAATGTACGAGACATGTTTCACAAAATTGGGGACTTGTAGGCAACATGCACCCGTATGGCTCCCAACCTTCCCTTGAAAATCTTAGGGAACAAACGGTCCCCCGTGAAAAATATGAGGAATTAAAGCAGCAGTTAAGGAATGTCAACCTGTTAGAAAGCCAAGCCTTCGAAGGGTGGTGAAAGGAGGAAGAGAAAGTTGCCAAGGTAACCCGTAGATTAGATGTAGTTATTAAACAAATGGATACCTTGTGTGCTCTGTACAATGATGCCCTAGCATGTAGAGCTCCTGCCAAAAATTATGCCATGTTTCTCATGGAAAGATACTTACAATTGAAAATTAAAGCCGTTAGGGCAGGTGCTCCTATAGAAATTAACACTATAGATGATTTTATAAATTGCTGTAAGCATTATGGGGTAAAAGTACAAAGGTTATTATGTGAATTTTACCTACATAACCTTGTACTAGAACAAGAGACCGAGCTGAACCCTGGCCCTTTTGTCGGAGATATTCAATTACAAGCATTCATTTAATTTACAATTAATCAGATTAAATGGCTCAAAGCCTACAATGCATTTCAGAGACAAGAAAACAAATTAGACCTATGGGTAAGAGCTGAGCCTAGAGACCCGGAACAGTTATGGAGAAGTCATAGAAATCTCATGAGGGCTCCAGGCGTGATTGAAGCATTAGGATCCATGCATGAAGCAATCATTCGACAAGGGATTGAATTCTTTTCTTCTATTAAAGACCCTGCCGTTGAAGTAGCTAAATTTCGATATCGGGTATCTAATCCAAACATTCAGCTCAGAGAGCCGTTTAAGTATGAAAATTTTAAGCTTGCCGCTAACCGATTCCCCCTCTATGGTGAAATTGTTTTGAGGGCAGGGCCATCCTGGTTAGGATATAGGTTCCAGAGTCCAATCATTTGGCACCCTGCACCTGGATACCAAGCCCTGTATGAAATGCTCAAGGGCCAGACAAGCCATTTCTTTGATCATCTAGTTTCGCATCATGGGTGTAGGCCCCCACACGAGATTCCATCTCCAGCCTACTCCCTCACTGCTCTACATGTCAACTACAATGTTTTCATGAGGCCATGAAAAACGGTAAGCTGGGGGTGTGTGGAGTACCAAGAAAATGTTTTGCCAATGTACGGGACATGTTTCACAAAATTTGGGACTTGTAAGCAAGCGCTAGAGTTCAAAAATCAAACAGAAGATGATGCCATCAGTAACTTTATTAGTCAAATTGAACTCACATCTCGTACCCAGTGTCATATGATAAAAGCAACATTTGATAACGAAGTAGAGGAGGAACCTCTGAAAGATGTGCATGACCATACAATCCCTGTCACTTCAGTTGCGCATAGTAAAATAGTGGAAATCGAACCTGGGAAGACCTTAAACACTAACGCTGACCTTACACCAGAACAAGAAACAAAACTGATCCATATTTTAACAAAATATGGAGATGCATTTGCATGGGATTACCACGATATGAAAGGAATTGATCCCCAATTGTGTACACACCACATCTACATAGAAAATGATGCAAAACCTGTTAGACAGCCTCAAAGAAGACTAAACCCTCATCTAAAAGAAGTAGTAAAAGCTGAGCTCCAAAAACTTTTAGATGTTAACTTCATCTACCCTATCTCTGATAGTAAATGGATCTCCCCGCTTGTGGTAGTACCGAAAAAGAATGGGAAGTGGAGAATCTGCGTGGACTATAGAGAACTAAATAAGGCAATGTAGAAAGATCAATTTCCTCTCCCATTCATCGATCAAGTATTGGACACTTTGGCAGGCAAGAAATTCTTTTCTTTTCTTGATGGCTTCAGCGGGTATAACCAAATACAGATTGCCCCTGAAGATTAGGATAAAACTACTTTTACTTGTCCTTGGAGAACATTTGCCTACCGAGTTTTACCTTTTGGTTTATGTAATGCCCCTGCCACATTCCAAAGGGCTATCCTTAGCATATTTGCAGATCTAATAAATGAAGGACCGGAAGTATATATGGATGATTTTACCCCATATGGAGAGGAGTTCGATCTAGCATTGGAAACACTAGAAAAAGTCCTACAACGTTGTATAGCTACCAGGCTTTGTCTAAGCCATGAAAAATGCTACATGATGATGACAGAAGGAATTATTCTACGACACTATATTTCAGCAGCCGGCATTTAGGTAGACCCAGCCAAAATCCAAATACTTTTGCTTATTCCTACTCCTACTACTCAAACAGAGGTACGTAGCTTTCTTGGTTTCTCTGGTTATTACAGAAGATTTATATAACATTATTCACGTATTGCTGCACCATTGTATGCACTAACTGGTAATATTGATTTCCTTTGGACAGAGAAATGTAAACGTGCTTTCAATGATCTGAAAAAGCTTGTATCTACAGCCCCAGTCCTTCGGGGACCAAATTGGGATTTGCCATTCCAGATATCATCCGATGCCTCAGATACAGCCATTGGAGCGGTCCTTGGCCAGGAGGAGGATAGAAAACCATACGCCATTTATTATATTAGCAAAAATCTATCCCCTGCTGAATTAAATTATACTGTCACTGAAAAGGAATTTCTCGTTGTTATACATGCTATCAATAAATTCAGACATTACATCAATGGATATCCCGTTATCTTGTACACAGATCATTCTGCTATAAAATATTTAGCAAATAAGCATGTCACAAATGGCAAAATAACCAAATGGCTGATTTTATTGCAGGAGTTTGACATTACAATCAAGGATCAACCCGGCAAAGAAAACCCGGTAGTTGATTTCCTCTCAAGAATTCCAAAACCAGTCGATGCAGCAGCAGTTGAAGATCAATTTCCAGATGAGCATCTCTTTGTTGTTGTTGTTCAAACACCCTGGTATGCCGATGTCGCCAATTACCTAGCAGTAGGTAAGTTACCAAAACATCTAACCCCTAATGAGCGGAAACAGATTGTCCAGCGAAGTACTAGATTTTCCTGGATTGGGGGCTATTTGTTTCACACAGGGGCAGACATGCAAATCAAGAGGTGCGTTCGACAAGATGAAATTTTTGATATATTGAAAGCATGCCATGACCAACCATGTGGTGGACATTTTGCTGATCGTAGGACTGCACATAAAGTATTACATACAAGGTATTATTGGCCCACAATTTTTAAAGATGCAAAGAAATTTGTCCAAGCATGTGATAGTTGCTAGAGGGCGGGAGCCCTAGTCACTCAAATGAGATGCTTTGAAACCACAGTTAGTCATCGAACCATTTGAGCAATGGACCCTCGATTTCATGGGGCCAATCAACCCACCATCAAACCAGAAAACATACATTCTAGTGGCAACAGAATATGTCACCAAGTGGGTTGAAGTAGAAGCCTTGCCCAGAGCTACCGAAGAATCTGTTATACAGTTCTTGCTCCATCTATTTGTGCGCTATGGCCTCCCTAGAGAAATAATCACAGATGGAGGGCCACAGTTTCCTGGGAACAGAATAGCGGCAACACTCAACAATTATCATGTTCAGCATAAAATGACCACCCCATATCACCCACAGGCAATTGGGCAAGTAGAAAGCAGCAACAAGATAATAGAAATGATTTTAACTAAAATAGTTGCATCACATAGACGCGATTGGGTTGCCAGACTACCAGAAGCACTATGGGCTTATAGAACAACATGGAGAAGCACCACTGGCCACTCACCTTACCAACTCATGTTCGGAAAGCAACCTATCTTTCCTATAGAATTTGAAATCCAGACATTACGAACAGCACAAGAAGTTGGGTTAGATTTAACCAAGGCACAAACTAATCGATTGCAACAGATTAATGAGCTGGATGAAATTAGGCTCTCTGCACTTCAACACACTGTCCTGATACAGTAGCAGAGAGCTAAATGGCATGATGCTCTCATCAAAAACAGAGTCTTCCATGAAGGAGACTAGGCTCGTTTATATGACTCTAGATTTCAGGACTTCCCCGGGAAACTCCAGACTCGTTGGTTGGGACCATATGAAATTCAGAAAGTACATGACAATGGTACCCTCACACTGATTACTATCGATGGTTCTGGGTATACCTTTAAGGCAAACGGCCATCGATTCCGTCTCTATCGCAAACCACTTACTCGGGAGTCCTTCTGCCAACAATTACACCAAGATTCAGATATGGAGATCTTACGGGAGGAAGACAAGTCTCCTCCACCTGTAACTCACTAAGAAGTTTACTTTTCTTTACAATTTGTATATGATTGTTTGAATTATTTTTGTACATATTTTTTACAGCATGTTTTGATTTTTGATGTTCCTTTTCCAAAAAGAAACAGCACTTTTGATTTTTGTTGTTCCTTTTCCAAAAGGAACAGCACTTGTGATTTTTGTTGTTCCTTTTCCAAAAGGAACAACACTTGTGATTTTTGGTGTTCATTTTCCAAAAGGAACAGCACTTGTGATTTTTGTTGTTCCTTTTCCAAAAGGAACAGCACTTTTGATTTTTGTTGTTCCTTTTCCAAAAGGAACAGCACTTTTGATTTTTGTTGTTCCTTTTCCAAAAGGAAAAGCACTTGTGATTTTTGCTATTCCTTTTCCAAAAGGAACAGCACTTGTGATTTTTGCTGTTCCTTTTTCAAAAGGAACAACACTTGTGATTTTTGTTGTTCCTTTTTCAAAAGGAACAGCACTTGAGTGTTTTTGTTGTTCCTTTCTCAAAAAGAACAGCATTTGTGTGTTTTTGTTGTTCCTTTTCCAAAAGGAACAGCACTTGAGTGTTTTTGCTATTCCTTTCTCAAAAAGAACAGCATTTGTGTGTTTTTGCTGTCTCCGAAAGAAACAAACACTATTTGATTTCTGCCAGTCTTTTTCCAAAGGAACAGCACTTGTTTGATTTTACTGAACAGCACCGTTGATTTCCACTGTTCCTTTCTCCAAATGAACATCCGTTGTTGTGCCCTTCCTTGAAAGAGCACTACTCATATGATTTAAAACAACTTGTTCCTTCTCAAGGATGCTGAGGGCTAATGATCTCTGGAGTCTTTTGGAAAACAGCTATCTACTTATGTGATGGAAACAAAAGCAGAGTATACGGAAATCGATAAATCATAAATCGCTATCCTTATAAGTAACTTCCCTAAATTGACAAAAGGACGTAGGGAAAAGATATACTTATGTATCACCTTTTGTTGCCATTATTCTACTAACTCTGTTCTGATTGGTTATCTCTATCATGCTGATTCTTTTTTTATCTATTTTAATTATAATTTTCCAATAAGATCAAAGAGTCTATACCTTCCTATTGGGATTTTAAGACTTCTTCCACCATTCCTACTCTTAAGGAGTGTTGAACCACCCTTTGTGTATAAACAGGAAAGGTTCTCTATGAAAACCAAGAAAAAAGAAGCAAGCAAAGCAGTTTTTTCAAATTGCAGGATAGGGAGTCTCATTACGAGCTAGCCTACCATGATCATCAGGATGGAAGCGAAGTGGCATCCCCACTAGGGCCACCACACCCGGGAAAAGGTCCAAAAGGTATATCAAAATAAATAAATAACCCTTGGAACAGGAGGTCTCACCACGAGCCGGCCTGCCCACTATTCGCTCCTTCCTCGTGAATGGCACTATGACTAACTGGTTACCAAGCCTGCATAGTGGCCTACAGTTTTGACATTACATAACACCTCCTCGCATACACAAAGGACTATGGTTCTCGGGGTGAAATAAACAACTCTGCCAAGGTTATAGACACCTTTCGGCAGCAGAGCTCTGTTAATGTTATGGAAGTCATAACCTTTACACCAATGGGTAAGGAGATTATAACCTTTGTTTCTTATACCGTGATAATTAATTACCCAACCATATAGCGCATGACTATCTATTACCCCCAATCATTACGGAGCTAGTGACAGTGACCACATGAGACTCGCTAATTATGGCAAATGTTTTATCCCCGAACTTCCATCAACTCACCGCAGTCTCTTACGTATTAAAAGTGATCTAACTTTCTACCTCGATTTCAGTAATACACTGTTTTTGCGGACATGGCATATTTTCATAAGCTGTTCCATAAAGGCCTCACGGCAGAGCAAACGTTGCTCCTTTATTTGATGGCTGGGACGGCCTATCATATTGCGGGGGGGAAGGTAGCATCATCATTCCCCAGAATACGTGTCAACCCATTATTCGAGAAGATCTTGTACTCGAGCACAGCACAGCTCAACGGTATGATCATTTTCCATTTTTGTTTTCTTCTGCATGAATCGTTGTTCGAAGCTATTTCCATTGCATACGCCGTTGCATTTGAATTTGAACGAGAAATACGCCACCAGCTTCTCTGCGTCTCAACGAACAGCTGTTGTTCCTTTGAGAATTTTCAAGTGAAGCCATGGGAGGAAGGTCAGTCCGCCGAGAACCACAAACATTAACTGTTTCGGCTGCAGCCTGGAGAATCCTGAAGAAAGCAGGATGGTTGACCAACCTCAACCGCCTGAAGGAGTCTAATGAAACTGTAGCGAAGGAATTTTTACAGAACCAACAGGAAGAATACTCCACAATAAGAGGAAAGCAAATAGAGGTCACTGATGATATAATAGCAAAAGTCATAGGACTACCGGCCACAGGACCAGTATGGACAATAAAGAAGGAAAGGTTGCAGAAGATTGTGGAAATATTTTAGGACGAGGGCCAGAGCTTAACGGTCCGAGGAAAGGGGGTGCTACCAGCAACGCTAGGAGAACAATGGGTGGAATTGGCGAAAATTATCCAGAGCTACATTACTTGCGAGGGCAGAAAAGACGTAGTAAGACCACGACATCTAAAACTCCTAGATGTCTTAAAACAAAAATGTTTTGTGAATTTACCTACATTGCTAAATTTACTATTGCATGATGTGGCACGAAGTATGAAAAAGGCACAGCACATAGAATCTGTGGTTAGCCACCACGGATTAATTCGCTTGATAGTAAATCATAGTCTCACCCAACAGCAGACCAGCTGGGAAGAACTAATTGATATTATTAATAAAGAGACAGCCACATCTGGACGCTCGAAAATGAATTGATAGCACACCCCAACATCTAGAGAAACGAAAGAGGGACACTTGCAGAGAAGTGCAAGCTGAAAAACAAGCTGAGAAACAAGCTGAAAAGCAACTTGAAAAATGACCCGAAAAGCAAAGTCATGACGCTGGTACATCTGAACAACCAGAAAAACGTAGAAAGTCGGCAAGGCTTGCAGGGTTACAAGAAGAGCTGAAGAAACCCCGGGCTCGCACGAGCCAAGCAATAGAGATCATAGATGAGCAATCTGTGGAGACAGAAACAGAGAAAGAAAGTAATGAGAATGTAGAGCAGTCTGTAGGGATAGAGACCGAGGCATAAACAGAAGAGGAAGACGTCGAAGGGGAAGAATAGTCAGCTGAAACAGAAACAGAAGAAGAAGACGTCGAAGGAAAAGAGCAGTCTGCAGAGGTAGAAACATGAGGAGAAGAAGAACAGGATGAGCAGACTGAAGAAGGAGACAAGAAAGAAGAAGTTGAGCGGCCCGAGCAGGAGGAAAGAATGGAACAGCAGGGAGGAAACCCAGTACAGAATCTGATAGGGGAAGATGAATTGGCCAATATTCTGGCCAATATGGGCGAGTATGGCCAACCCCTGAGTCCATCCAACCTCGAGGCCAAAGAAGAAACCCGGGAGGAAGATGCACCCAAGGAAGTGCATACAGAAGAAGCAGAAGTAGAAAATTCACCCGTTCATGACAAGAAGGTAACAGAAAATGTCGAGCAGGAACAGCCCATTCCTAATAAAAAGGCACCAGAGGAAAGTCCGGAGGAAATAAGGGCAGAAGAGGAATTGGCCCAAGAAACAACAGAACCAAGCAAGGTTCTTACCCCGAAACAGCCACCTCAAGAAGAAAATCAGGAAATTAGCCACAGTCCAACCCACATCAAACAGTTTGTTGTTCTTTCTGAAAAGTTGATGGAAATAATGGAATTACAAAAGGAAAAGGGGACACTGTTAAACGTAATAGTCAGGCTTCACCAGCAGATTAGGCTTCTAAAAGCAAGACAAAGGGGGGTAGGGACCTCAACAATAAAAAGTTCGGCCACACCAATAAGACCCCGTAAGAACAGGAGGCGAAGGAACGGGAGCCATTCCACTACTCAAAGCCCTGATAGAAGCCAAACTGTTGTTCCTAATGAAGCAGAAAGACAACTTTTGTTCCAATTGAAACAGAAGAACAGACTGTTGTTCCATTTGAAAAGGAACAGCAGTGGGCTGGAGTTCGTGTTAAAATAGAAAAAGATGATAAGGTGGTTCAGATGGAGGCACCACCTTCGGGAGTAATAAGGGTTATGAATTCAAAGCAGCGTAATAAGAAAATCCAAGTAAAGCTCCCAGCCTCCATAGATGCATGGAAAAAGGACCCAAAAACAAGAACCCTTCACCATCATTTGAAGCAGGCCCAGCAAGAAGTAGAAAAGCTCAGGGAGCAAACGGTCCCCCGTTAAAAATATGAGGAATTACAGCAGCAGTTAAGGAACGTCAACCTGTCTGAAAGCCAAGCCTTTGAAGGATGGCGAAAGGAGCAAGAGAAAGTTGTCAAGGTAACCCGTAGATTAGATGTAGTTAATAAACAAATGGATACCTTGTGTGCTTTGTACAATGATGCCCTAGCATGTAGAGCCCCTGCCAAAAACTATGCCCTGTTTCTAATGGAAAGATACTTGCAATTGAAAATTAAGGCCATTAGGGCAGGTGCTCCCATAGAAATTAACACTATGAATGATTTTATAAATTGTTGTAAACATTATGGGGTAAAAGTACAAAGGTTATTGTGTGAATTTTACCTACATAACCTTGTACTAGAACAAGAGACCGAGCTAAACCCTGGCCCTTTTGTTGGGGATATTCAATTACAAGCATTCATTTCATTTGCAGTCAATCAAATTAAATGGCTTAAAGCCTACAATGCATTTCAAAGACAAGAAAACGGATTAGATCTATGGGTAAGAGCTGAGCCTAGAGACCCAAAACAGTTATGGAGAAGTCATAGAAATCTCATGAGGTCTCCAGGAGTGATTGAAGCATTAGGACCTATGCATGAAGCGATCATTCGGCAAGGACTTGAATTCTTTTCTTCTATTAAAGACCCTGTCGTTGAAGCAGCTAAATTTCAATATTGAGTATCTAATCCAAACATTCAACTCAGAGAACCATTTAAGTATGAAAATTTTAAGCTTGTTGCTAACCGATTCCCCCTCTATGGCGAACTTGTTTTGAGGGCAGGGCCATCCTGGTTAGGATATAGGTTTCCGGAGTCCAATCATTTGGCATCCCTGCACCCGGAATACCAAGCCCTGTATGAGATGCCTGAGGGCCAGACAAGCCATTTCTTTGATCATCTAAGTTTCGCATCATGGGTGTAGGCCCCCACACGAGATTCCATCTCCAGCCTACTCCCTCACTTCTCTTGCATGTCACTACAATGTTTTCATGAGGCCATGAAAAAGGGTAAGCTGGGGGGTGTGTGGAGTACCAAGGAAGGTATGTTTTGATGGTCATTTCGGTATCTTTTCATTAGAACTCAAAAGCCTTTTGCATGGGAAATTTAGATAATGATAAGAATTTATAACGAAACACGAGAGATTAATGAGAAGCACTGATAATCGTCATTTATGTGTGCAGGAGGGAGGAAAAGTGGAAGGTGGCCATTCCAAAAGTAAAGATAAAGATGAGCTAACTATTATCTCTTTGACGGAAGACCAGAAGCGAACCAGATCAAAACGGATCAACCCAAGAAAGGACGCGGAGATACCAGCACAGAACAGAAGAGGGAAGAAGTAACGCAGTATTAATGATTTTGCAAGTCCCTCGGGATCTTAGATCCTGAGGGACCATTATTTTATCTATCTCTGTATCTAGATGTCTCTGCCATCTCCCCTATAAAAGGGATAGCACTGGTGGCTACAGGGAGAATCTTTGTGTAATTTATTTTAAGGAAGATCAGGACTATGATCTTTATGTTCTGTTGAAGACTTGAGTTCCTGTAATTTTATTGCATGCCTTAATACAGACTTGTTCGCTCTTTTATCTTTGAGCCTGGATCTATCTTAAGCAGTGTACCCCTGGAGGCTAAGGGCCCGACCCTGGAGGACACTTGCTCTTGTACTATTACGCATGGTTTCCGTGTGGTTTGTTCATAGACGTAATCTGGTAATCTGCTGTGTTTTAAGAATATTCTATTACATGCTCTGTTATAATTAACTCATTTCGTGTTCTTGAACTTTATATTGATGCTATGCCATTTTACCAATCCTTTAAGTATTGATTAATCTCTACAGGACACTGTTACTCTATTACAGAATTCATCACGATTGTGTTTTGCATTATAACAAATCATCTTGGAAGGTCTGTTTTCATATGATTACTGAATGTTATTATTCGTGAGATGCAATCGCATGCGTTTATCCAGATTAATAACAGAAGCAGATTGAGTGTGTTGTGTTTCTAAGGTTTTGGTCGATAGGGTTGTTCCATCATATGTGTACATCTTTTAAGACTGAAGGATTGATGTTTTGATTGGAGTGATTGAATAGAATTACAGCTTAAAGAACTTGGTTATTGCTTATTTCGACTGTTGTTCTATTTCTAAATTGTTGTTCCATTTATTTGTTGTTCCATTTATTTGTTGTTCCATTTCAATTGCTATTCCATTTCCAGATTGCTAATTTGTTGTTTCTTAAGGACAGACTCAGGCTGTAGTGGGCCCCAGCATCTGCTACTTGGCCCCCAGGACCTCTGATCTACTTCCATCAACTATGAAAGGGACGTGTTATTACTACCAAGCCCTTGGCTGATGTGATGTTCTATTTCATTGCTATTTTACCTGTTGTTTCATTTCTAGTCATTAAGAATGGTCCCAGGCTGTAGTGAGCCCCTCATATGCTATTTGGCTCCCAGGCCTCTGATCTATTCTCATCAGTTATGGAAAGGATGGGTTATTGCTACCGAACCTTCGGTTGATGCAATACTTGGTGTGGTTTATTCTTTGAAGTAGTTAAGTTGTGAATTTTTTTTCGTAGTTTTTAAATAGTTGTACTACAAGCATTACTCTGGCAAGTGCTAAAGCCTCAGACTAAGACACTCTTTGAAATAACCAGACGTTCCCGGATTGATATATTAATTTGAGGTAACTAGAGGTGAAAGATACCCTTTTTATAGCTCTACAACTAGCTCACTTCTCCTAGATTTCCCAACTCATTCACAGCATTTCGCCGATCTGCCCTAATTGTTGTGTTTTTTTTATAAAGCTGCTTTCTTGCCATTTGAACAAATCCAACCATCACTTTCATCCCTGATCTTCCTTGACAAGTTCTAGACACCTCAACACCTTCATCCAGCCTTCATTTCCCTTTTCCCATCATTCTTCCTCCTTCAAAACCCTAAAAACAACTTTCGGCCTCCTCCTGTAGATCCTCCTGTAGAACCTCCTGTAGATCCACTGCAGCCTCCTGTAGAATTTTCAGTCAGTGATTTTTCGAAGTTTGATCGCAATGAGAGTCTTCAGAAGGATACGAGGGACTTCTTAGGACCTCTCCACACCTTCCTCACCCTCTGCAAAAGCCATCTCCATCTTCCTTTGCCACCTGACCTCTGCACAGTCACAACCAGATAAATCACAAGCATAATAGTTCCACATAAAAACACTCAAAAGTATAAAAAGATGATTTCTTCCCATTTCTTTGTAGAAGTAGCTTGAATAAATGAAATTTACCTTTTTATTATTCAATGGCACCCACTTCATTAGTTTCCATCTCTTTTCTTGCAAAAGTAGGGTTTGTGGGTAAACTAGGGTTTGCTAGGGTTTTCTAGGGTTTGTGTTTCATTCAGTTTTCCTTCTCTTTCTGCAAGTAGAATAGCCCATGTAGAGTTAGCTTTCTTCCATCACAGTAGAAGCTTCTTCTAAGAACTCATAGAATTTGGCTTAAGCTCCTTGTGAACTTGTGCCAGCTAATCAAGTGACAGCCTGCAGTAAGAGCTAGTACTTATGTATACACCATCGTTGCTTCCAAGTTTGTTACGAACTACCGGGTTGATAAAAGTAAAGAAGGAAGCCCCAGGAGTTGCAACGTTATTGCTGCAATATTGGAACCCACCAATAAAGACAGAGGGATCAAACTCTATAGGCGTTCTGGTTTCTTGTACTTTGTTCTAGCTTCCTGAGGTGGAGATCTGAGTGAAGCTCTTCTTGGCTTCCATAAAAGTTTCCTTAGCGCACTCCAAATCAAAACCAACCTCCTTTTCTAGGGCCTTGTGGACCCATCCATCCTCTTTAGGTTGTTTTCCCTTATCATCACCAGTCTTTATTCTGCTCCTCAACACTATATTCACATTCTTATCTTCCTCGTGGGGCTCATCTCTCACCATTGGTAAGATGCGTAGGTTGTTGAGGTTGCACCTTCTTCTCCTACATATTAGCTATCAACATCGGGCATTCTTCTATAGTGTGGTCAAACTGGTTGTAATATTGACATGATAGGCGTGTCTGATTCTGACACTCCTACATGTAGTGCCCTGGCATTCCACAGTTATATCAAATAGCATGTTCACAACCTCTACCAGGTCCTCCTCCTCTGCAGCCTCATCCTCTTCCTTGATAACCTCCACGCCTCCTTCGGTGCCCTAATTTGGAGGCCGAGTCTCTTCTTGCATTTGGTACATAAGCGTTCTTTCCACCATCAGTTCATAATTGCAACAGTGGCACTCATTATGGCCCACAAATTTACAAAAGTCATAGAACAATTGTTGTGGTGTCTGAACGAACTTTTGAAGCAAATGACAATTATCTGTTGCATGTTTTCTAGCAACCTGACAAATAGCACACCATAGCACAACCCCGATGCTTGGTCCTGTTGGAGCTTCTAACCTTAGGGGAATCGGTCCCCCTCCTGTCATATAGTTCACAAATACAGAACTGTGGCCTTTATTGTGCCCCTTTCTCTTACACTTGAGACACCAAACTTCCGTGAGCACCTTTGGCTTAGCCTCCTTGTCTTTCTTCAAGCACTATAATTCTAAGCGTAGGCTCTATAACTGAGAGTGAATTTGTTGTACCCCCAATGTCACATCTTGCATAGGTGTCGCATGCAACCTCATCATGATTTCCAGAGCTTCTGCCTGGGCTCCTATCTTCTGTTGCGACAAATCAATCCTCAGGTGAGGCAAAAGTGAAGTTATAAACCACTCACACTGCTGACCATTTATGAGCTGCATATTAGCTTCGCAAATTACACACTTCAACCTTTGATCTAACTCCCAAGGCATCTCATCAACCCTCATTGTGATTTCCTTAAATCCAACTATTGACTATGAGTCAGACTTAGGCTTACCAAACTCTTTGTTTAAATCAGTCTTAGTCTCTGCTAGTGTTTCCAGAGGATTATCAGAGCAGTACTTAATATACTAATTCAGTGCACGATCCTGCAGAGTGGTGACCAATTGTGCCTTCTTTATATTGTCATTAGTTATCTTCTATGTTGTCCACATAGCATTCATAACAAACCAGAACTGATCTGGTGGCGGAGGTGTGGGCAAAGTTGTATGCGATGAAGGTGGAGGTGGAGTGGATGGATGATGTGTCTGCGGAAAACCCTATCTTATCTGCTGAACAACACTCCGCAGTAAGCCATGTACCACTCCCTTGTCGTCGTTCGAAGGAGGTCCAATCAATGGGCTATATTCAGGACCTGATTTCTCTCAATCTCTGAAGAGTTTTCCACTTTGAGTAGCTCTGAACATCAAGGTAATGGCATAACCCATTTTTCACATAACAACATCTTAATCCAGGCATTCAAATATCTTAGATACTTAACTCGCGGTCCTTTGAAAATCATCACTCCACTTCGTTGTAGCTAACTGAGGTATCAACTGCAAATTCTGTAACAAATCCTCCTATAATTCGATCAAGCCAGTGATCGACAGCCCACGTGATTTTGCCTTCAAAGGCTTCTAATCATTTTACCAATTTTGGAGTCCACACTATTGGACCGTCAAGCTTCCACCTCCCTTAATCATCTGCCAACTTAGCTAACCACTCATATAATTTGATCGAGAAGGTACAAAAAAATAAATAATAAAATATATATATATATTTATTATTTATTATTTATTTATTTATTTATTTATTTATTTATATTTATTTATTATATAATAAATAAAATAAAAATAAATAAATAAATAATAAAAATAATAAATAATAATAATTTGTGTATATCCATATACAAATACATATCCAACCATTGCTCCTTTGTCAAGCGCGGATTCCTATTTTCCTGCACTGCGAATTTGTGAATTTTTCTATCTAGCCACTTTTCAACTTCTCTCTTCGTCGGGTTCCAGTGATGTGACATCACACATCTCCTTCAAGTAGATCCTGATCTTGACAATGGAACCATTTGTTGGCTTAGGGGGTCCTGACCCAAGTTGAAAGTTAGTTGCACCCACTAACAAAACCCTACACTATTGGCCATTTCGGCAACAACCCCCGTAGCACAAGGTGCAGTCTCACCTGAAGCAGTATGGACGGATGCAAGAACTAAGTTTTTTCATCCAGAGATGAGTGTGATGTCTTTTAACACCTAAGATCTTCCTTCATGCAGATCGATAAGCCCCTAGGGCTCGGTACTGTAACTTCGTTAAAACAGCCTTCAGACTTTCACGAAGGTTTACGATCATCTTTTGCGGACTTTTACCAGTTGATTTATCCACTTACGCACATCAGAGTACAATTCCAGATTAGCATTCACACAGATCTACTTAGATTAATTATAAAACATAACATAATTCATCACAGTCTTCGCAAAAGTACATAAACATGCTTGCATACATTATCTAACATTTATCCAATAGAATCGCACACCATAAGATCAATATTTCATTCACACATTATTCATTCACAGCATATATTAAAAGAAAAAACAAATAGCGATAAAAAGATATAAACAAAATTTATTCTATAATCTTCTTTATCGATATTCAGTTCAAGTTTACAGACTCGACACTACCATGTGCACTCAGCTACAGGGGTCCGCGCACTCAACTGCGGACTCTACCTAAGCCTTTGTGCACTCAGCTGCAGAGCCTTTTTCTCCTATGTGAATCACTTCTCTACACCATGACTGATCTTCTATCGACCCATTACATCCCAGCTTATGCCTTAGTCTCTCTAAGACACACCTACTTATAATTTTTTACATACAATCCCATGGTCCGCGAACCATCGGTGGATCTCAAAACCGAATCAACTTTTACATAAACAAGGGGCTAAAACCCCTTTGACTCCTAACCATTTACCACTTTGCATCCATAAATTGCAGAGACTTTAGATTACTTACAACATTTACATCAAAACCTGGGTTATTTCAACCCCAAAACTGGCCCAGGGGACCCCATCCCAACAACTAGTCGTAGTACTCAGAACCTTTCTACCGCAGCATGGGTTATATATGTTCCGAGTGCTGAGTTAGTGATTTTACAAGGGATTTATATCGATCACTCTACAACTAATATCATTGAGTATAGCGTAGTGATTGAGCTATTGTTTGATGTTATTTATCATGTTATCTGTTGTATAATTATTATAATTAACTCACAACTTCTAGTACTACATGTTACAGGTCTATTTGGGCACATCACTCCCGAAATTTAGATCAGTAAATTTTAGGTTTCATCAAACCCTAATTCAGTTGTTACATGCCCTAAAGAAGTCAACTCATTGAATGCCTCCTTCTATGAAAGTTTCATGGCATGAAGCCTTCCTAAAATGCCTCCTTGGAACACCGGCGCAGCCCAAGCCTTGAGACAGTGCGTTGCAGAGTAGACAGGCCCACTGTGGCCTACACTCTAGTGTACTTATGCCCTCTTTAGCCTACGTTGGGCGAGATTGAGCTAAATTTGCATAGGGTTCTGGGAATATTCCTTCATTCTAGATGATTCTAGAAGGTTCCCATCCTCCTATGAGCTTGAAATTGGATAGGCTAAGGATCCATTAACATCCTATCCTCTCATCCCTTTCTCCATGGAAACTAACTCCAAGTTTGGAAGTCCATTCAATACCCTCATTTATGACAAAACCACCTCCATTTCCTATCAATTAAGAACTCATCATAGTGATCAAGGGGGCTAGAATCTGAAGTTTGTATGGAAATTATGTTGGTTTGAGGATTGAGTTTATGTTAAGAAATGTTATGTTGCTGGAGTTGTGTGCTTTTGATGTGGCAAGGGTTGAAAAAAAGCTGGAGGAGTTTCACAGGATCGAACTGTATCGGGTAATACTCTTCCTTCTACATTAATAAAGAGATTATTCCTTTTCTCATATGATTGTTCCTATATATGAGCATCATGTGTTTCAATGTCTTCGATTCCATTGTTTTATAGTTGATAGTTCATGTATGCTTTGATCATTTCTTGTTTTTGTTTCTCTTGATGCAGGTACCTTTTCAGCAGATTTAGTTCAAGTGGGAGCGACAGGAGCGATTCAAAAGAGATTTAGGAAGCGAAAGAATACAAGTAAATTCCTCTATCTCATCTATCTTCTATAAGAAAAGGTTAAACTACTTTCTTTCTATTGTTCTAGGTGTAGTCACCCACCTAGGGAAAATGTGTTTATCCGTAGATGAAAATTCCATGTAACAAATTGGAAACAATAATGGGGAATGAGTGTTGTTCTTGGTAGCTTACCCTCATCATATTACACCCTAGTAGACTTTGCTTAGCTTTATTGATCTTATTTCAGTCTTTTCGAAGTGTTTTTAGTCAAAAAATGTGCTTGAATGTCTCTTGAATTGACTCTCTGGCACCAGCGCAGTGTTTGTCTTGACACAGTGTGCTGCAGAGAATCCACTACCTTAGAGACAGTGCATTGCAGTGCACTGTCTCCCTCTCTAGCCTACGTTAATTCCTTTTAGGCTAAAAAACCCACCTTTTGTTTGAATTTTCCAAAGTTTCTTCTCTTGTTATTTGTTGAAAGATCAATGATTCTTGTGATTCTGAAATCAAGTTGTATTTCTCTTCCTAGCCCTACTTTGGCCTTGATTGTTTAGTGTTTCCTAAATGATTTCTTTATCATTATCAATTCATTGTCAAAGTTAGCTTATAGTCCATTAATCTTTTCTATAAAGGAAGTGTCGTAAAGTTTTCATTTCTTTGAAAAAGAAATTGTCGTAAGGTCTTTGTTTCTTGCAAAAAGTATTGATTGATTTTTTGCACATATAGTTCCTTTTTGTTCATCTAAACACTAAAGGGACTGAAAAGAAAAACTTCATCTTGCATATTGTAATTTTTGAATGCTTGATAGGATTAGTTAGAGAAATTGCATTAGGAGTGCTCTTTACTCTTTGCCAAAGATCGGATTTCTCTATCCCTTACTAGCTATGGTTTTCATTGTTAATTGAATGAAAGAGTGTTTCTCATGTTAGTTTCATTCTAGGATTTGCAAAAATACATCACGTGGTGAACCTTGAAAGACAAATTCTTAAGAAGAACGACTTAAAACTTATCTAAATTAACTTAATGGAGCATTGTAACTTAGCGCATAACATTTAGAGGTCTAGTCTAGAGACGTGTTCCGGTGTCATTAAACATAGCAGTTGTCGCTAATTGTCTGCGATACATTCTGAGTGTGATACCTCATTCCACATACGTAATTATATCGTAGCTCATCCACGTACCTTCGGGTATATAGGGCGGTGTTATAGTATGAAAAGTATAAAAGAATGTCCTCACTGTGCAGTTTCGCATTAGACAGTGTTAACATGGATTGGGCCTCCACGTACTTTCAGGTATATATGCGAGGACTACATTAGGTTTCTATCCATCCTTATGTAATCGAGTCAGTTGTGTTGTACACTGTGATACACTGAACACAACATTCGGGGAGATTGTCTGCACGTATGTTAAGCCCTTGGTTTATTGAGGCAGTATATTGCAGTTCATAGTTACTTGGTAATCCTTTTTCCTAGATTATCCCTATTTTGTTTTGTTATGTTATTTTGATTAAAATAAAATTAATTGACCACGGATAACATCCTCCACGTCACTCCTTAGTTGATCTTAGGTTGAGACATATGGCAACAACTCCGGAGTCCACCGATCAAGGAATTCCTTTTGATGGGAATCCTAGTCCTTTTCCTCCTTTCGGAAATATTAGTGCTCCATATATGGCTACATTATCCCTTTCGTGATTTACCATTGGCTTGCCAGTATCGTCGTTTTCAACCTCCTTGGTTCAAAATGTCGTGATTTCTTCGCAATTGTGTACTCCTCCACTGGACAAAAATCAACCTCCATTTGATCCTAAAGTTGACCCTTTACCTTCTTCATCGGTTGTTTCTTCCTCCCCTTCTTCCTCTTCGCTTAGTGAAATTATTGACACTAGTAACTAGGTGGATAAGAAGAAGAAGGGAAGAAGAAGAAGAAGAAGAAGAAAATTCAACAAGGGGGCAACCAAGTAACCATTGCTTCAAATGCAACTTCTAATGAGAAAGCATTTGATAAGCCTCACAAACTTAAATATCCTTGCAAACTTTGTACGAGAGACCATATTCTTTGAAATTGTTTTGTATTCCTCAGATCTTAGAAGAATGGTCTTCTCATTCACATCATCTTGTGTCATCAACTTCTGGAGATCATGTTGGTGACATTCCATCAACTAGTGGTAGTAAATTTCACGGAAAGAAGGGTAAAGTTAAGTTTCCCTGTAGTTTATGCGAAGGGAATCACCCCATTCACCTTTGTCCCTATCTGGATGAAGCCCAAAAAGTGTTGGATAACCGTCCTGCTTCTCCGCAATGACTTCCATCTAGTTACCGGAGACTCTCCCTTAATCCTTCACTAGTTGATGAAGTGACTGACCCAAATCAACCATCGGTGAAACCCACTCTCTCTGAATGTGAATCCCATGAGTCTATACCTGACCAATCACAAGTTGAGGAAACAGGTGATCCGATTTCACCTTCAGTTAATCATACCTTTTCCGTAGAGAGTGAGTATGATACCACTCAGGTTCATTTCGTTTCTTTAGATTCCAATGAGCTTGGAGGAAAAACTCATGTTCCATCAAGACAGGAGGAAAATCCTCCTATTCTCGTAACTCAAGTGGGTAATTCTCCCGTTCTTATGGTACCCCCCTCCAAGTAGTCTGGTCACTTCCTTTGATTGGAATTGATTAGCACAATGTCGTCTTTCGTCTTATGTGCCTTTCCATATCATAGTATAGGTTTATAATATGATTGTATCTGGCACTATTATAGATGAAGGTGCATCTATGAGTATCCTTTCCTCCACTGCTTGGCAAGAACTCAGTTCGCCACCACTTGTGCCTGTTACCCATAATCTGTTGGCTTTTAACAAAGGAACCAGTCAACCATTAGGGATCCTTCCTCAATTTCATATTACTTTGGGAGGAAAAATAATTTATCTCAATGTGATGGTAGTCCCAGGCCCTTTAGATTACAATTTATTTCTTGGGCGTGACTATGTTTATGACATGGGAGCTATTGTTTTAACACTCTTTCGAGTGATGTGTTTCCCGCATGAAGGCAGAATTATCACTGTTGACTAGCTTTCATTTCCTAGTCCAAATATGGCTTCTAGTCAACCATCTTCCCTGAATGGTCCTTTTGTCCCAATGGTATCTTCCCTACCATGGGTCAATTATGTGGCAACCCGTTCCATGCCTACATCAACTGACAAGCAATTCTATGATGTTGTGCATTATGTACTAGGGGAATTGGAACTAAAGCTTTCTAATGGATTCTTTGCTATGTATCCCTTCCAGAGAATTGTTCTCCCATCTAATGAGAACCTCTTGGAAGTCATGACCTCTTATGGGTCGTGATCAAGGAATATAAGAAGAGTTCCTTGTCTTATGTCAACCTCGTTAAAAAATGAAACAAGGAATATGAACATAGTTCCTTCTCTTGTGTCAAGCTCGTTAAAAAATGAAACAAGGAATATGAGGATAGTTCTTTTATTGTGTCAACCTCATTAAAAAAATGAAATAGGTCCCATGAGCATAGTTCCTTGTCTTGTGTCAAGCTCGTTAAAAAATGAAACAAGGAATATGAGGATAGTTCTTATACTATGTCAGCCTCATTAAAAAAATGAAACAGGTCCCAGAGCATAGTTCCTTGTCTTGTGTCAAGCTCGTTAAAAAATGAAACAAGGAATATGAGCAGAGTTCCTTGTCTTATGTCAAGCTCATTAAAAAATGAAACAAGGTCCCCTGGAGCAAAGTTCTGATTTGAGTCTTTGATTAGATCTTGTAAAATCCCATTCGATCTTTCACTTGATCTTGTAAATGAACCTTCATTCCATCTACCTGATAGCCATGAGTAGTCTACTTAGGTGAGTGTAATGAAGCTTGGGGGGCATGCACCTAGAATCAAGTCATCATGCTGGGTTATAGTTTTTCATTTCAAGCTTGTGTAAAAATAAAACAGAATCCAAGTATAGTTTTTCGTTTCAAGCTTGTGTAAACATGAAACTGAATCTAAGTATAGTTCCCTATTGTTCAAGCTTGTGTAAAAATGAACCCATCTCCATTTTAACCCTTGTGATTGCCATTATATATGCCTCTTCTATTAAATGAGCCTTGATTTTTATCCTTCCATCTATTGAAAATGCAACAAGATGATGGAGCTTAGTGAAAAGAAGTCCCCTTCACTAAATGGGCCCGCAAGCTATTTTTGGCGCAAAGTCTATTTTTAGACATATGGATCATGGTTTATGAGTTGCAGGATGCTATTTGTGGATGATTGGTCGTGTTGATAAAAATATATGGACTTCTATTTTTAGACATATGGGTGGAGTCTATTTTTAGACTGCCAGTCTAAAAATAGAACAGTCGAATATTATTAGCTCTTAATAATATTT
>APFE031280608.1:103610-115134 GCA_000404065.3 Pinus taeda | reverse complement strand
TAGAACTCAAGTGATTGAGTTTGGTGGAGTTGATTGAGGAGTTGATGGAGTTGTGTTCAGTTTGACTTAGTTGAACTAGTTGTATTTAGTCTAACTAAAAAATACACTAGTGATGAGTGGTGTGAATTATTTATTAATTAATTCAAAAATTATTAACTCATAAATCAACTGAAGAATACATCATTTAACTCAGTGCATGGACAGTTCAGTGGAGACAAGTGTTAGAGGTGAGTGAAAGGGCAAGACAGTTGTCAGTTGTGACTATAGTTGTGCATGATATTTGCACAATAAATGGATTGAGTATTGCCAATGAGGATTGCGTGGTATAGGCAAAGGGAATACGAATTTGGTGTTGATTCTTCATTCTATTCTCAATAGGTATTGCGCAGTGGAGGTAGGAAAACAGCAGAGGAGATTTGAGCCAGTGATTGATTCAAATCTGAGCTAGTTTGTGTGTAACAGGTGGAGATAGTACTGAGTACTTGTGAGGAGTATTGTACTATGTATTGTTACATGTTCTCAATCAATATAATATACAGATAGTTGGGGGTTTTCAGCTGTATGCTTTCCCCAGGTACATACTGTGTTGATATGTGTGATTGATGCTTCAATGTGCGCATGCGATTGTTTCTTTAATACTGCAAATTGATGATTAATAGTAGAGGAGGTTATGTATTATGCATGATTCCGCAAATAGTGTATAATCAAGATAATATTTGTGAATAAGTGTCATATTCACTATCTACTTGGCCAATCATACGCTTTCACTTGGTTGTTTTACCCTTTTTGAGGAACAATTGAAATGAGTGATCTTATTAGCCAGCCTCTTGAACATTACATGTTTTGAGAAGTTCCAACATCACTAGAACCAATTTTTATCCTAGACACCACTCGTTCCTCTAATTGGAATCCTCTTTAAGCTCTTTTCAAACTCTCAAAACATGAAAATATTTTCAAGCGCTTGTCCTTTTCAGCTCATTAACGGATTGGAAAGACATCTACTCAGTATAAGTTTAACCCTTTTCCAGACTGAGATAGATTATTTACGAAAAAAGAAAATGTTGATCAAACATGGTCAATAGGTTCTCTCTTGCATTATTTTATGCTTTCTCAGACTTGAGAGACAAACTTATGAAAAAGAACTTGTGAAAAGGATCCAGTTCTCATTGTTGTTAAACTCGTTAAAACATCAAATAGCGACAAACTTTTCCATCATGACAAGAGTGAGTTTCACCTTCACTAGACTCGTTAAAACATCACATAGCGATGGATTCACCTGAAGGGTGGAATTATACTACAAGCATATGTTATCCTCCTCAAGCTTGTTAAAAAATAAAGAGGTACTAGTCAGCAATGACTGGGGAAAATGGGAAAAGGGATAAACCACTTTATGGTCGCAAGTCGCTCCTGAACATGACACTTTCACTTCATCTTTGTGACTATTTGGTTTGGGTTATCTGCTCGATGGTTATCATACCTATGGTCTATCACACCATCCATCACTTTGGTTTTGGGTCAATGCTACCAATTCATTCAGTTTCGCTGACAGTTTCAAGAGAAGTCATTCAGTAAAACTCATCCTTTGAAATGCTCATAAACCTTCATTTTCATGACCCCCATTACTAAACCTTATGTCATCAGTCACATTCTGTCTCCAAAATCATTACACTTGTTTCATGTCATCGATGTGGGATACATCAAGGCTCTCCTGCAACTAGTCGCTTCTTGTCGACATCACCACATTACCTAACGGCTAATTTTCAACAACTAGCTCTGGGTAGTGATGCATCCTTACTATTTATTCCCTAAGATCTATTGATTCTCACCTTGTCTTGAGGATGAACCACATTAGTTGGTTCGAAATGTCGACCAAATCCTAACAATATGATTAATCTGAAAGACTTATATCTACATTATCCAAGAATTTGACTTAGAAACACTCTTCTAATACCTTGAGGCTTGCATACATCAATGGCAAGTTTGTCACTTCCGGCGAAAGGTTGACATCACTGGCTTTCGACCAAAAGACTTTGTATGGTGTTCAACATCAAAACATGTATTCACACCATGCAAAATGTACTGTAGTACCTTGAGAATCATCATCATTATTGGTGATCTGTCTCACATATGTTAACAGCTTACATCATTGGCTGGTAATCAGACAGTGTCTTCCCATTTTCGACTTCAGATCACATATTCACATGGTTAGACTCGTACTTGAGTGAACGATTGGACGAGATAGAAGGCCTTGAATCTAGTTTCATCCATTCGAGCTGCGATTTCAGGAGAGTACTAAATCATCTGTACGATGTCTTTACACTGATGGTCATTCTATCATGGGTCTATATATGTAGACGACTATCTATGTACATGTAATGAAAAGTTTATATGTTGAGTATGGGTATGCCTTCACTCAGCAATTTATGAAAAAATCCAAAATATCATGATGTTATCTATTGTAATCAAAGCAGGTCACCGTCCGCTTCAGTTCCTCTCCATCACATCGTAAAGCATATCACTCGACATTATCATTTTCGACTTCATACTTTAGGGGGAAACTGTTACAGGTCTATTTGGGTGCATCACTCCCGACATTCATATCAGTACTTTTAGGGTTCATCAAACCCTATTTCAGTTGTTACATGCCCTAGAGAAGTCAACTCGTTAAATGCCTCCTTCTATGAAAGTTTCATGGCCTGAAGCCTTCCTGAAATGCCTACTTGGGACACCAGCGCGGCCCAAGCCTTGAGACAATGCATTACAGGGCACGCAAGCCCACTGTTGCCTGCACTGTAGTGCACTTAGGCCCTCTTTATCCTACGCTGGGCGAGATTGAGCTAAATTTGCATAGGGTTCTAGAAATATTCCTTCATTCTAGATGATTCTAGAAGGTTCTCATCCTCCTATGAGCTTGAAATTGGATAGGTTAAGGATCCATTAACCTCCTATCCTCTCTTCCCTTACTCCATGGAAACTAATTCCAAGTTTGGAAGTCCATTCAATACCCTTATTTATGACAAAACCACCTTCATTTTCTATAGATTGAGCACTCATCATAGTGATCAAGGGGGCTAGAATCTGAAGTTTGTAAGGAAATTCTATTGGTTTGAGGATTGAGTTTATGTTAAGCAATGTTATGCTGCTGGAGTTGTGTGCTTTTGATATGGTGAGGGTTGAACTGAAGCTGGAGGAGTGACACAGGATCGAACTGTATTGGGTGATACTCTTACTTATACATTAGTAAATAGATTATTTCTTTTCTCATATGATTGTACATATCTATGATCATTATGTGTTTCAATATCTTTGATTCCATTGTTTTATAGTCGATAGTTCATGTATGCTTTAATCGTTTCTTGTTTTTTTTTCTCTTGATGCAGGTACCTTTTGAGTGGATTTAGTTCAAGTGGGAGCAACAAAAGCAATTCAAAAGAGATTTAGGAAGCGAAAGACTACAAGCAAATTCCTCTATCTCATCTATCTTCTATAATAAAAGGTTAAACTACTTTCATTATGTCGTTCTAGGTGTAGTCACCCACCTAGGGAAAATGTGTTTATCCATAGATGCAAATTCCATGTAACACTATAGTTTACTAATGTCTATTCAGTTATAATTCCAACTATGTTTTGTAAGTTCTTAAGGGTTCACCTTCTGGAAAGACATTTTAATTATACCCAATATCAACACATTTCTAAAGTATAAACACATTGATAGATGCATTAGAAAATCATGTTTTAGATAGACATTTGCAACATATGTAAACTAAATTCAAGTTGAATCACATACAGTGAACAAGATAATAGAATGCATAAGAAACATTGATCGGTAGATAGCTATATATATATATATATATTAGATATATATATAGATATCAAAGTTTCGTTTTACAAAACTTTGTTTCTGAGACACATATGGCCACATGGCCTGTCATATCAAAAAAAATATGCAATAAAAATACGGCTATAATTCACACTTCCTACCACCATCTCTTTGATCTATGTGAAGCAATATAAAAGATCATTTCCCAGACCGAGAAATTTATATTCCTTAGTATTCGTCCTTAAGGAAAGAAGAAGACTATGGCCACATCCACAGCCTCTAGATAGGGCTCCTTTGCATGACAGTAGCAGATGGACAAAGTCATGGAAGAGTATAGGGACATATTCACCTCACCCATAACGGTATCCCTACACTGTCAGGTCAAGCACTCCATCGATCTGACCCGGGGTGTGCCAATACCCAACGGACTCATCTGCTGACACTTTGTTTTAGAGAGCAATGAAATTAAGATGCAGATTCAGGAGTTGTTACAGAAAGGGCAGATAGCCAAGTTCATCACCTTGTGGGAGCCAAATCGTGTTGCTACAGAATAAATACAACACCTAGAGAGTTTGTTTTGACTATTGGATGATGAATAAGGTCACTCTCCAGAATAGGTATCCAATCCCATGGATTGATGACCTTCTAGACCAACTCAAGGGGGCCAAGTATTTCAACAATATTTATTTGAAGTCTAGTTATCACTAGGTACCAATTGAACCCTCTGATGTGTGGAAGATTGTGTTCAAAACCAAGGAGGGCCTTTTTGAATGGTTTGTCATGCCTTTTGGGTTAACGAATGCCCCCGCAATGTTCATTGAGCTTATGGATTCCATCTTGTGGCCCTTTACAACTTCATTTATGGTAGTGTACCTGGACGACATCCTGATCTTCAGCCAAGGTTGGGAAGAGCACATACACCATATCCGACAGGTCCTCCAAACCTTGCGACGACATAAATTATGTGCCAATTTGGAGAAATGAACTCTCGGTATGACCCAAGTTCAATACCTAGGGTACATCATTAATGAGCGGGGTGTGCATGTGGACCTAACAAAGATAAATTTTATTCGAGATTGGCCAGCCCCGACCACTCTAATAGAGCTTTGCAGCTTTTTGGGTCTTGCCAATTTCTATCGCACGTTCATGTTGAAATTCTCTGATATCACTTGGCCTTTGAGACAAGTCACCAAGGGCAGAGCGAAAGCATAGTTATTTTGGTATGAATCCCAACAAAGGAATTTGTCGAATTGAAGCATTACCTCTACTCTGCACTAGTGTTCACATTACCAGACCTGCAAAAACCATTTGAAATTGAAATAGACGCCTATGACTGTGATATTGGTGTAGTTATTACCTAGAAGGGGCATCTAGTGGAATATCATAGTGAGAAACTTTCAGATTTAGTCTGAAAGTATCCCACTTATGACAAAGAGATGTATTATATTGTGCAGGTCTGCCAACAATGGAAGTATTACATTATGGGGAAGGAAATGGTCATCCACATAGACCACTAACCCATGCAATTCATACAAACACAAGGGAGCTTACAGAACAATCACCATCAGAAATGGTCCACATATCTGCAACAATTCCATTTGAACATCAAGTACAAGAAGGACATCACCAATAATGTTGCAAATTGTCTCAGTTGACCACCGATTATGGTGCTGACCATTGTTCTCAACTCTTGTGGATACGAGACTTCAGGGTAGTTTCATCTTTACAAGAGTGATCGAGAATTTGACAACATATACCAAGTGCTCCTGGAAGGCAAGCAATTTCTATATTCTCACCTCCAAGGCACAATTTTATGCCACCTAAGACACCTTTGTGTTCCTACAAGATAGTGTGCCAAGATGATTTGGGAGGCACACTACAATTGGGTCACTACACATTTCAGAGTAGATAAAATAGTGGCAGTGCTCCAAAAGTATTTTTATTGGCCAAACCTTTAATAGGATGTTGGGAAGTACATTAGATCCTACACTTCATGCACCATTTCCAAACCAACAATCAAGAATCAAGGCCTATATACTCCTCTGCCTACTCCTAGTCGGCCTTCAGAATCCATCTCCATGGATTACATGTTGAGCCTTCCTTACACTAAGCATGTTTTTAATGACTATGTGGTTGTGGTCATCAACAGATTCTCTAAGATGGCCATTATGGTGGTCTGTAAGAAGAGTATCACAATAGAAGCCACTACTCATCTCTTCTTTGAACGAGTGTGGGTACATTTTGGGATCCCATAGTCCAATATCTTAGATCGGGACAACAAGTTCCTAAGTACATTTTGGTCAAGCCTCTGGTCAATGCTGGATACCAAGCTCACTAAATCCACAACCTTCCACCCCCAAACTGATGGCCAAACAAAGATTATCAATGGGATTATCGTGCACATTTTACGCATGTACAACTCGAAGCATCCACACACATGGGATGAAAGTTTCCCCTATGTCTATCATAGCTACAACAGAGCTCTCCATAGCTCAACTGGCCACATCCCCTTTCAGGTGGAGTTGGGATTATAGCCACTATGTCCCATTGATGTGGCCATACCATTTGCAGCTACTCAAACAGATTCGTCTCATGTCCAGTCTGAAGTTGACCAGGTTAACAACTTCATTGAGTACATTTAGCACATCTGCCAGTAGGTCCATGACATATTGGACAGAGCCAATGCTAAGTACAAGCAACGTCATGATCAACATCGAGTGCCACATAAGTTCCAAGTGGGCGACAAATTTTGGTTACATTTGCAAAAGGAGTGCCTCGTTGGGCCCCCCCATAATATTTTCCCACTCTGATATGGGAAATACACCATCACCAAGGTTGTAGGGGACAATTCCTTCAAGCTCATCATTCCATCGTTCCTTGGTTTGCACCCAGTATTCAATGTGGACAGGTTGCAACCATACTTTCCTCCATTATTGGACACATCCGACGTTGTTGAGCAACTGACACCAATAGAGCTCAACCCAAGCTGCATCAAGCAGGCCACGGCTGAAAGGATCATGGACACATAGATCAAGAACAGTTTCCAACAAAGGATCCAACTATATCGAGTTGTCAAAGCGGAATAACTCCTTCACTAGGGAAAGTGGCTCACTAGGGACCAGGTTCAACAAAAATTTCCAGACCTCATGGAGACTCTACATGCAATGGGGACCATTGCTTCCTAAGGGGGGAGGATTGATCCATGTAGATATTGGTGGCCACCCACCTATGCCACCTGCACCTCGAGTCAGCTTCGTCTATTTCCTTAATTATAGCAGCATTTACTATTTTTAGTAGTTTTTGGGTCTTATACTTCCAGAGTTGTTTTGACACCCTAAACGATGTTTTTTTTAGGTTGCAGCAAGCCCATAGCCACAGGCAAGTTCCTATAAAAAATATTATAGTACTCATAGATATATTTCTAACGAGGTATTATACACGCCAAATGGAGATCATATGACCAAGTTATGGCCCCAGGAAGTTGGTTTCTCAACTAACCCCAACGAGGCCCAAAAACTCTTGGTGTTTCATCTCCTAGGGTTAGGGTTTTGGTTGTTTAGGTTTTTCCCTTGTTGTTGAATTGTAAAAAGGCCCTTTAGCCTCAATGTAACACAGTTCAGAGGCATGTAACTGCCACATCTCGTCTTAGACATAAGCTACCATCACCTGAGCTAGTTTATTTCCATTATGTATGCAAGCATATTTCAGTTCTTTGATATTAATGAAATAAAGTTATATTTCTTTTGCATCTCTATGTTTATGTTTATATCTATATTTTATTTCGTTCCTTCATAATTCTAAATCAATAGTCTTCAATCATAATGATTTGAATGCACATTCATCGAAAGAATATCGGTGTGAAGCTCGTAGATGATGGACCTGCATGTCTAGACATGAGATCCACCCATCTCCTCATCCATGGGACTATCGTATAGACATGAGATCCACCCATCTCCTCATCCATGGGACTATCGTATCTGGGAGCTTGAGAGAGATATGTTGTGCTCAGAGTATTGGAAATTTTCTAAGGAAAATTAAATCAAAATCAAACCATACCCAAATTTCTTCAATCATCCATCCTTCACCTTGGTGAGTTGTTCTTTGGTGTTTGCTAGTACTCCTCGCTCCAGTTGAACACTATCGGCTCTATGCACTCTAAATCATACTCTATTTGGGACCTGTTAGAAAAATGCAGTGTAGCACGGCCGACCAATCTAAAAATGATAAATAGGATTGTCCTTCAAGGCAAATGGACCACATCCTTTATTTCAATTTTCCAATCTTTGGTTGGTTGGAATCGAGGTCTATAGTGTCTATTGATATAGTCCTTGACAGTCTCTCCACCACTTCTCAAACTAGATAATGAGATAGGTAACCTCTCCTCGATAAAATTTTCAATAAATATATGTCTTCCACCTGTATACTGGGCATACGTGCTCCAAGACTGAAAGCATGTGCCTGAACATCCCACACTCAAACAAGATACTCTAATAACTCCATTTGTTTCCTCATCCGAGTAATCCAAAAGAATTTCAGAAGCCCACACTTTCTCGATGTCTATATGGTGGATGGATCATTAGCAACATTCATGTCTTGTTCTTCGTGTTCTCTTTCTTGCCATATCAAAGCCATTTTGTTCCGATGGAAACCTGAAACATGACAAGAAGAACCATTAGAGTAAATCTCATGCAAAAAATTAAGAGAGTTATAACTAAAACAAGGAAAACAAATTTTTGAAATGCACCCAACACACCCTACTAAATGGAGAGTGTGCATTTCAGCGCCCTCCACAATGCAATCTTTGATTTCCCAGTGCACCTTTCTACAATGTTGAGGTGCGCTAGAGCTAGGGCAAAAAATTAAAGCCATGTGTCACCCAAAACTAGAAAAAATATGCATGAAATCTAAAATTGGAACTGGAAAAAGAAAGAGCAAGGTGATATATCCTATCTGGAAGTGACAGCACTTGAAATGATCCACCGAATTGCCTGTAATTAGCTGCAAAAGATTGGGGAAGAAAGCACTCAAAGCTCACTCACCAAGAGGTAAAATGTAATGGTAAGAATGAAATTACTTTTTGCCTATTTATGGTCATTTTCATGATTATTTTATTAATATTTTATTATTTTTCCATAAATATGACTTAATTTTACCATGTATCATATATTTTTAATCTTTTGGTGATTTTCAGAGCAGGTTAACAGTTGTTTGATGGATGTTAATGATGTTTGAATCGAAACAGATCATTTTGACCAAAGAGCATGCTTTTATCACTTTTTCGGGCTTTGTAAACCTACGAAAAAGGAACCCCATGGAGTCCTCTTTCAGCTCTTTTCAGACTCCCAAAACATGAAAATATTGTTCAACACTTGTCTTTTCAAACTTTTTAAAGTAAATGAAAAGACATCTACTCAGCATAATTTTAACCCTTTTCTGGATTGAGATAATGTATTTACAAAAAGGAATATTGTAATCGAACATGGTAAGAGGTTCTCCTGAGTATCGTTTTCTTACTTTTTGAACTCAAGGGACAACATTAGGAAAAGGAACCTTTGGAGTTTTCTTTTTCACATATTTTTCAAACTCTTTAAACATGAAAAAGGAGTTGAGTTTCACTTTCACTAAACTCATAAAAGAATCAAACAAAGATGGACTCATCAAACATGATGGGACTGAACCACTCCTTCTCAGGGTTCTTAAAAACTACTTAGAGGGATTCATCTGAAGGATGAAATTACAGATCGAGCATATGTTATCCTCCTCAAGCTTGTTAAAAATAAAAAGGTACTGACCAGAAATGGTTGGGGAATTTTGGAAAATAGGATACTCTACCTATTAATGGCAGCGAGTCACTTTTGAATATGACACTCTTCCACTTCATCTTCGTGGCTATTGGTTTGGGAATCTACTTTTTTTTGTTCCTAACACCATATCAAAGCCTTTGCATTCGGTTTTGGGTCAATGCTTCCAACTACGTTCAATGTTGTTGATATGTTCAAGGGAAGTCCTTCAGTTGATATCTATTACAATACTCCTAAGAATTCATTCATGTTTGTCGTTCTTGAACCAATTCCACATCAATATCATTTTGTCTCAAATATTGATACCCATTTTGTGTCCTTGATGGGGAATACATCAAGGCCCTCCTACAATGGGTTGCGTCTTGTCGACATCAGCTCATTATCCAAGAAGTTGACTTAGAAATTCCCTTTGTTACCTTGAAGATTACATACATCAATGGCAATTTCCTGGTTCTTGGTGACAGGTTTTCATCATTGGCCTTCGACTGAAAGATTATGTGTGGTGTTCAACTTCAGCTCATTTATTCGTACCGTACAGATTTTACTATGGTACCTTGAGATCCATTAATATCTTCGTTGGTTACTCTAGCTTCTATTAAAGACTTACATTATTGGTCAATAATCATATGGTGTCTACCATGTTCAACTCCACCTCATTTATTCGCATGGTTAGACTCGTACATTGGACAATCGAGTGAATGAGATAGAAGACCTTTTAGTATTAATGCAAGTTTACGAAGTATGTTGGCTATGATCATACAAACAGTCATCCAATCATGATTCCACACTTTGTTAGTGAACTCAACTTCTTGATCATTGTACATGTAATGTTAGCTTATGTGTTGAGCATTGGTATGCCTCCCTTAGCAAAAATATCATGATGAAAATGCGTTGTAACAGATAATGGTCTCGACTGGTTGTTCTTGATTCGAACTTGTCACAAGGTAAATCACTTCAATCATTAGTTGTCGTTTCTGGTTTTGTGCTCTAGGGGGCAATCTGTTATATGCCATTTTGTCGCATCTGATCAATAGGCCTGCAAACTGGATCAATCCACATCTATGAACATGTTTTCACCATCCCTACACAAATCCCTAAGCATGAACTTTCCAAATGTCTGATTTTCTAGGTCTAACTACTAAAAATCAATGCTTTAAATCCCCAGTGCACCTTGCCCCTTTAGCCACCTATGTTCAACGTTGGTTGCTCCTTTTTTCCCCAGCATTGGTCAGCACTAGTTTCTCCTTGTTGGGGGTGCATTGATTCTAAAAATTTGGGAAATTAAAAATATTTTCGAAGCTTCTTCTTCCAAAAGATTATAGGGGTTGTTTTAACCATTTACCTTGGATAAGAATCTTGAGTCCTATTTGATCCTATCTTGGAGACTTCACCTCTTATCCCTTGGGTCCATCCTCCCATCATAAGTAGATCTCAAGCTCATTATGGTAAATCCTAAACTACCATCCCTCTCCTATGAATTTATTGTCATCCAATAACATCATGGTTTGATCATGGAGATTGATTATGCCATTATGTTGTTGCCTTAAATCTAAAAGAGTCATCATCTTCATGTTGAAAAATGTGCAACAAGAAATGTTAAATTTAGAATGTGCTAAAAATAGACCTGCTTAAAATACCATGTCTAAAAATAGTAGTTTGGCCAGTGAGGCCATTGGCCACATTGGGTGAGAGGTGAAACTGCTAAGAATAGAAAGTTCTAAAAATAGCATTTCTGGGTCCCTTCCTACTTTTAGCAGTCCCTGGTCTAACTATAGGAAGCAAAAATGAATTTGGTCTTAATAGCAGTTTAAAATATTAATTAATCAATCTCCATGAGTTAATTAATTATGGAAAATTAAACTTGAAGTCTTTGTGAGATCATGCAATTATTTTCTCTCTTGAT